>JAODAL010009775.1:0-108790 GCA_025379985.1 Phyllomedusa bahiana | reverse complement strand
ACACAGAGCCAGTCACAGAGTTCCCATAACTATCCAGCCACAGAGCTCCTGCAACAGTTCCACTCTCTGTATTCCCATAACAGGATTGTCCACAGGTCTCGTATATTAGTGACAGTCATAGGGCCTCCATAACATAACAAACCAGTCGCATGAGTCCCCACAACAGCACCAGCCATTGTGCCTCCATAATAGGACATCAGCCACAGAACTCCTACAACAGTAGCAGTGTACCATAACTAGACCAGCCAGCCAGTCTGACTATTCCCAGCAGTGTCAGGCTCTCTATAAAAGGAGCAAAATTCCAAAGAGCCTTTGTAGAAGTGCCAACGACAGGGCCATCAATGGCTGGGTTTAGACTGCGTTATGGTCTACTTCTGAGGTATCCATAAAAGTGTGCACCACAGAAAGTGTGCACCACGGACAAATACAGCAAACACAGTCCCCATAGGACTACATGTCTTCTACCAATTTCTATGGGCCGTGAGCTATGTCACATTTTTTCATGGTACTCCATTGGACATCTTGAACAAAGACAAAAATGCATTGTGAACCCAGCCTTACTACAGTGCTGGATATTATGGGACTCTGTAGCGCCCTATATTGGATGTAGCATTCCTCATGTCACATGGAACTCACTGAGCCTTGAAATGTGAAAGGGATTAATAAAGCCATGCCAGCAGCGGCTGAACTACCACCATAACAGCTGTAGCAGCAGCTACGGGGCCCGGCACCACATGGGACCTGGCCCAGCTGGTGCATCCTGCCTCAGAACGCCTTGTGCCCTTTGTCCTGAGCATTCAGAGGAAGGTCCCGGAGATCAAGGGCAAATGCCACCAATCCCCGAGTCTGTGCAGTCAAATTAACTGTGTCATCGGGGTGCTTAAACAGGTAATGTCCGTAGTGGAGCAGATAGTCACCGGTGTCTTGCTCTGCTATTCAGCCTAGTGGGCCTTAGACCTACCAGGCGCTGGCCATGAGTCCTGATGATGATGTCATATCATTGCCCTGCCTATGCTGGGCTTCACCTTGAGAAGCTGGCTTGCAGATCATTGTGAGAACGGGGAGACAGGTGAGTTTTTTCCTACCTAGCTAGCTGGGGCCATATGCCACCTATCTACCAGGCTGGGGCCCACCTACCGCCTACCTAACTGGGGCCTATATACCTTCCTAACTTGGGCCTACCTACCACCTACCTAACAGGGACTTACCTTCCTGGGACCTATCTACCTACCAAGGACCTACCAACCTATCTAACGGGGTTCTACGTATTTACCTGGGGCCTTGCCTACCTACCTGAGTCATGATGGTGCAGCCACCACAAGAGTCCTGTTGAAACCACAATTCATTAATTGACGTTGGGGTGTTTTTGTAGTTCCTTGTATCTGAATGTGGTTGTGTATGTGAAAAGGGTCAGGCTGAGATGAGGCCCATTACTGTAGCTAGGTCACATAAAATGTTTCTATGGTATTTACACCATTAAATAAATGTGCCTGTAAGTGAGGAACCTCTATCTTGACTTTCCTGAGTAGCCCTCACTCTTACAAACTCACAGGTTTTCTTAGAACAAAAACTAGAACAAGAACATAATAAATGGAAAATAACTATCCACCACACAAAGAACATATAATTGATGTTGGCCAATTGATTGTTTTCTTTGTGGTTTCTCTAGGCCGACTATGGCTTACTGGGTTAATTCTTCTCTGCCAGGCGTGAGATATAAATACATTACTCAGAGATAGACCAAGATTTTATTAATACAAAGGGTCGCGTTTCTCCCTCTTCTAAATGCTCAGGGAGCGACCTGAAGTCTGAGGGTACATATTGTTTGATATTTCTCGTGCCTCCCTCATTAATCTCTGCCGCGTGCCTGAGACATGAGAAGGGAGCTGGGATTAAGCTAAAACCGTGTAAACAAGACTGGAATGAAAGTTGAGGGAAAATTGAGATCTAAGGACTGGGAATGAGGCAGAAAATTAAAGCGGAAGGGGAGATGGTAAAAATAGGAGACAATGGGCAACGTAAACTTACTGGAAAAAAGAATAATGACTGAGACCAGATCTGATGGTAAAGCTAAAATGTTGGATTATAGGTGTCAGCCCATTTCACACATGTACAAGACTAGATCAAAGGAGTATGGGGCATATTTATCAAAACTAGTTTAATAACAATAGTTCCCATTAACACTTAAAGGCCCTCCCCGCCACACTGATGCTGCCTTTAACCACTGGGTGGAGCAAATCAGGAGTTACCTGAGGAGAACTGTGTGATCCTATAGTTACAGCTGCACAGTTCTCTCTACTTCCTCCCTGCTCCAATCTATATGATCAGTCACTAATTTATTGTTCTGATGGTATTTTCTGGTCCTTATGTAGTTGCTTTATTGGTAATGTTGGTCTTAGTATAGTGGAATTTGATTGCTAGCAGTATGATGGTATGTATGGCGAGGAATGTATGGAAGAAAACAACAAGTTACATACAGGGCAACTCTGGACTCTAAAGAGGCAAACAAGGGATATTAAAATTAACCATTTGACTATCCTTGACCACCAGGTATCTTCACCCTTTCACTGTTCTAGATAAGCAGGAATGTTGGAATTAACCCCCTTAGTGCCCTTGACCACCAGTTATACTGTCATTAATCTACTCACTTCCCACCCAGAGAATCTGACATTAACTCTATCACTACTGAAGAACACCAGGGACATTTACATTAACCATTTTACTGTCCCAGACCACAAGGTAAACTGACAGTAACTCTTTTGGGTCAGTATATCCATGTAGAGTAGTGAATCATATCTGTAAGTGAACCAGATATGAAAGTGATTGATAGAGCTGAATCAAGGTATGTTGAATTGTGAATAGTGGACTACACTCCCATCATTTGTACTCTGCTGTATAATGTATATCTCTCTGCTGGCTTATTTGTAACTCCACCATTGCTGGCAAGTCCATGGTCACTGATTTAAATCAAATGAACTCACACATAGGATAGTAATAATATTATTAAGCTTGGTCAGTTCATGAACCATGTGTGGACATAATAGCCATGTAGAGTAGTGAACCATACTGTAAGTGAACCAGATATGAAAGTGATTGATAAAGCTGAATCAAGGTATCTGAAATAAAACAAGAAATTAGACCGGAAAGTGGGCCGAAGGGGGCTAGAGGAACGCCTTTTTCTGTAAGTATCTAGGCTTCTCAAAAAAAAAAAAAAAAAAAAAAAAAATTTCCCATGCTCAGTATTGCTGTCTATCTTGCAGCCATCTACCTCCTGGCTTATCACCCAGTTATTGCCCCAGAGAATCTTATCCACATCAGCGCCTCGCTCCTTCCCTCACTCATGTATTCATCACACAATCTCCTTTCCCTTTTCAAATACCACAAACCACCTGCTCACATATTGCTGCACAAACGCCGCTCATACTCATCACTGAACCATCTGCTGTATCTTTTCTTTCTCCTGCTTCTTGCTGCAGGTGACATTTCTCCTAACCCCAGCCCAGCCTCCATTACTGCTCATCCCACCTCCTCCTCCCATAGAAACCCTGCTAACCTAATTGATATTCGCTGTACATCTTTTCCAGTCCCTTTGAAATGTGCTCTGTGGAACGCCCGATCCGTCTGCAACAAACTCACTGCTGTTCATGACCTGTTTCTCTCCAACTCCCTCAACCTGCTAGCCCTCACAGAAACATGGCTCCAGCCATCTGACACCGCTTCCCTTGCCGCTCTCACCTATGGCGGCCTACACTTCACCCACACCCTCAGACCTGAGAACAGGCCGGGTGGAGGAGTTGGCATACTTCTCTCTCCACACTGCACATTACCAGGTCCTTCCTCCTCACTCTCACTCACTTTCCCCTCCTTTGAGGTCCACACCCTCAGACTCTTTCAGCCATTTTCCCTCCGAGTCGCGGTTGTGTACAGACCTCCCGGCTCACCCCGCCAGTTTCTGGATCATTTTGCTGCCTGGCTCCCTCACTTCCTCTCTACTGAAATACCCACTCTCATCATGGGTGACTTTAACATCCCTATTGATGACCCCATGTCTCCCTCTGCCTCTCAGATCCTTTCACTAACCTCTTCTCTTGGCCTCTCGCAGTTTACTAACTCTCCCACCCACAAGGATGGGAACTCTCTGGATCTGGTTTTCTGTAACCGTTCCTCAATCTCTAACTTTAATAATTCTCCTTACACTCTCTCTGATCACAATCTTATTTCCTTCACTATTACTAATTCTCACCCATCTCTGGACACACCTGCCCGTCTCCCGTTCAGAAATATCCGCTCCATGAACGCTCAGGAATTCACAGACACCATACAGTCCTCACTGCCCCCAATCTCCTCCCTCTCCTGCCCTGACCTGGCGTCCAAACAATATAATGAAACTCTTTCCACCACCCTGGACACATTGGCACCGCTCACACACCGCACCACCAGAGTCAGACACCCACAGCCATGGCACACGCCTCAGACTCGCCATCTGCAGCGATGTTCCAGATGTGCGGAGCGTCTGTGGAGGAAGTCGAAGCTACCTGCAGACTTTCTCCACTACAAATTTATGCTCAGGACTTATCAAACTGCCCTTCACAGCGCCAAACAAAAATATTTCACCTCCCTCATCGCAACCTTACACAACAACCCTAAACGCCTGTTTGACACCATCACTACTTCTCTAGCCTAAAGCTCAGGCCCCGGTCTCTGACCTCTGTGCTGAAGACCTGGCCACTCACTTCAAAGAGAAAATTGACAAAATCCGGCAAAACATCTCATCTCACACCCCAAGCAGCAGCCATCTGGTCCCTCCCCGCACATCCCCCAGCCTACTCTCAGCTCTTGACCCGACGACAGAAGAAGAAGTGTCCAGGCTTCTGCTGTCTGCGCGCCCACCACCTGATCTAGTGACCCCATTCCTCCCACCTTGTCCAGTCTATTTCTCCAGCTAGTCATCTCTCACATACTGCAATCTGTAACATCTCTCTCTCCTCTGGGATCTTCCCATCTTCCTTTAAACATGCTATTATAACCCCCTTACTGAAAAAGCCCACTCTGGACCCATCCTGCGCTGATAACTACCGACCAGTCTCTAACCTGCCCTTCATCTCCAAACTCCTGGAATGCTTGGTCTACTCTCGCCTAATCCGCTATCTCTCTGCTAACTCTCTTCTTGACCCTCTGCAATCAGGTTTCCGCACCCTACACTCCACGGAAATTGCTTTAACTAAAGTCTCCAATGATCTCCTAACAGCAAAATCAGGGTAACTACTCATTGTTGCTTCTTCTGGATCTCTCTGCAGCATTTGACACTGTTGATCACCAACTTCTCCTCAGCATGCTCAGCACCATTGGCCTCCAGGACACCGCTCTCTCTTGGTTCTCATCTTACCTTTCTAAACCGCTCCTTCAGTGTCTCATTTGCAGGTTCTACCTCCTCTCCTCTTCCTCTTGCTGTCGGGGTTCCTCAGGGATCCGTTCTTGGTCCTCTCCTCTTCTCAATCTATACAGCCCCCATTGGACAAACCATCAGCAGATTTGGCTTCCAGTACCATCTCTACGCTGATGACACCCAATTATACACCTCCTCCCGAGACATCACTCCTGCTCTGCTACAAAACACCAGGGACTGCCTGTCTGCTGTCTCTGACATCATGTCCTCCCTGTATCTTAAACTAAACCTCACTAAAACTGAACTTCTAGTCATCCCACCATCTACTAACAGACCTTTCCCTGCCCTTTCTGTCTCAGTGTGTGGCACCACCATAACTCCTAGGCAGCAGGCCCGCTGTCTTGGGGTTATACTAGATTCCGATCTGTCTTTCGTCCCATATATCCAATCCCTTGCCCGCTCCTGTCACCTGCACCTCAAGAACATCTCCAGAATCCGTCCTTTTCTCACTGTGGAAACAACTCAAACTCTCATTGTTGCTCTTATTCATTCTCGTCTTGACTACTGTAACTCCCTGCTTATCGGTCTAACTCTCTGTAAACTCTCCCCTCTCCAATCTGTCCTGAATGCAGCAGCCAGGCTTGTCTTTCTTTCCAGCCGCTATACTGATGCCTCTACCCTGTGTCAGTCACTGCACTGGTTGCCTATCCAGTACAGGATACAACATAAACTCATCACTCTCACTCATAAAGCTCTCCACAACGCTGCTCCTCCCTACATCTCCTCCCTCATCTCTGTCTACCACCCTACCACCTCTCTCTCCGCTCTGCTGATGATATCAGTTACACTCATCAATCATCCGAACCTCCCATGCCCGTCTCCAAGACTTCACACGTGCGGCACCAGTTCTCTGGAACATGCTACTGCGGGCGATCAGGCACACTCAGAACTCTCATAGCTTTAAAAGGGCCCTGAGAATACATCTTCTCACTCTGGCCTACCAGAATCCCTAATGCTAACACCCTCCCTCCCCCCACACTCCCTAGCGCACTCATCTCATTTTCGGCACTTAACTGTATATAGATGTATATAGAGGGTGGCAGGTTCATCGGAATTCTATGTAAAACAACCCCATATTTATGTCACATGGATGGACCATTGTAAATCTAGAACTTCTTTGCCCTTCAGTCTCTTCCCGTACACCCTAATAGATTGTAAGCTCTTGCGAGCAGGGCCGTCTCATCTGTAAGTACTTTTAATGTGTAATGTCTGTACGTTTACCCTCCAAATTGTAAAGTGCTGCGGAATATGTTGGCGCTATATAAATAAAGATTATTATTATTACAGTGACCTAGACCACCAAGGATCCTTACATTAACCGCCTCACTGTCCTAGATCGCTGCTACCACTCTGGAGCTCCCTGGCGAGCTACTCCTTTTAATAGGTGTAAGGGTGCTTTAACCAACAGGGAAAATGTCTGTGTTGAAGCCAATTTGAGAAAGGAAGAAGGCAGGGGCTGCAGAGAGGTATAAAGGTTAGCCTGACATTTAAGTTGGGAGTTCACTAGTTTTTACTGTAGAACAAGTTCTTGTTAGTTCATGTTCCAGGATAAGGGGGTCACCTAACTACTTGCCGGCAGTGGAGTGGGACAGGCTAGGTCATAGCAACAGCCCAGTAACACTCATAGAAAGAAAAGAGGAAAGATAGAGAAAGAAAACACAGAGAACATGGGGGGTACAGAGACCAGAAGCAGAAAGAGAGTATGGGGTTGTAGGGTCATGGACAGGCTCAGGCCACAACAGCTGGGGAACTCACACAGCGCCCAGGGGGTCTGCAGAGATAACTGGAGGTGTAGGTCCATTTACGGATGGGAGTTGGGGAAGACCCTTCTCCTGGAAGAGACAGTGTGTCATGGAAGCTGGGAAGAGAGAGACCATCTGCGAAGGAGTAGTGACAGACATCTTGTGTACCTACACCAGTGCTGTACCAGTTCTGTAAAGTGAAGTGTGTAACATGAAACAAGTTTTCATGCAAGACCCTAAGCTGAAAAGTGTCTGTGGTTATTTTCTTACTGGCGCACTACATGTCTCAGAAATACCACCAGTAGGCCTAACACCAGCATCCACACGCATCTGCTATCCAGATGTATTTGCCTGTCTGACACCTGGTACCTGCACCCACACCTTAGGGCTTGTTCACACGACGTTTTTGATCCTTTTTACGGATCCGTTTTTGATAGGTGAAAAGCGCATCCAAAAAACGCTAAAGTTTTGCATGCTTTTTAACTTGCGTTTTACGGATCCGCTTTCCGGACGCGTTTTCAGAGCGAAAAAAAAAAATCTCTCTCTCTCCCTACTCACAGTCTCCTGCCCCACTCACCGCTCACATGCTGCAGCCGCGCCGGTCCCGCCATCCATCCTGCGCCTGTCCCGCGATCCACCTCCAGCCGCGCCGTCCCGCGATCCATCCTGCCCCGCTCACCGCGCCGATCCACCTGCAGCCGCTCACTGCGCTTTTCGCAGCCGCTTTCAGAATGCAAAGCGCAGCTGATACGTGCCCGGAGTGTGGAGCGCTTTTGGACAGGTGCCGAAAGTGCACTCCATTATCTCCTATGGGCTTTCACTTGCGTAAACCGCAAAAAGAATTGACATGTCAATTCTTAAAGCGGATACAAAAAGTGCAGCGCAGGAGAGCCCTCAAAAGCGCATCGCCGATCTCCAGTGAGAACAGCGATGCGCTTTTGCCATTGAACTCAATGTTAATCACACTGACAATTGTTTGATCCGTTTTGCGGATCCGTAAAACGGATCACAAAAACGTCGTGTGAACAAGCCCTTACACTGTCAGAGGATTTGTGAAGAGGCCTAGCAGGCTATTTGTATGGTAGAATATAAGTACTGCTATATACAGACAAGGGTTTCATATTTATAATCTTGTTAAAGTCCTTAATGATCCCTATCCTGGATATCTTGCAGTAAAATCAAGCAATGTTTTGGCATTTGAGGATAGATATTTACAGCATGTCACCATTGGTTGGTTATAGGATCAAAAAGGTTTACTCCATAAATTAGGTTGATCTATCCTTGTTTTAACCAATAAATTAGCCTGTCTTCTTCGCAGCATTGCTCGGCATGCCACAGTAACTTGTTTATGTCTTACATTATGGAAAGCAGACAGAGCAGAATATTTCCATTATCACAGGTTTTTATTTGCTCTCAATATATACAACAAGACACCACCAACGTGGAGAGAGCAGCGTGCCCACCTCCAGAAAGCAGAGATGAGATTGTACATGTCATCACAGAATATCTTCAAAAGGAAAGTATAGAAGGTTCTTCAACGTCCAGACAGAAATTGTTTAAGAGAATATACACTCACCGGCCACTTTATTAGGTACACCATGCTAGTAACGGGTTGGACCCCCTTTTGCCTTCAGAACTGCCTCAATTCTTCGTGGCATAGATTCCACAAGGTGTTGCAACGATGCTCAATTGGTACCAAGGGGCCCAAAGAGTGCCAAGAAAATATTCCCCACACCATGACACCACCACCACCAGCCTGAACCGTGGATACAAGGCAGGATGGATCCATGCTTTCATGTTGTTGACGCCAAATTCTGACCCTACCATCCGAATGTCGCAGCAGAAATCGAGACTCATCAGACCAGGCAACGTTTTTCCAATCTTCTACTGTCCAATTTCGAGGAGCTTGGGCAAATTGGAGCCTCAGTTTCCTGTTCTTAGCTGAAAGGAGTGGCACCCGGTGTGGTCTTCTGCTGCTTGTAGCCCATCTCCCTCAAAGTTCGCCATACTGTGCGTTCAGAGATGCTCTTCTGCCTATCTTGGTTGTAACGGGTGGCTATTTGAGTCACTGTTGCCTTTCTATCAGCTCGAACCAGTCTGCCCATTCTCCTTTGACCTCTGGCATCAACAAGGCATTTCCGCCCACAGGACTGCCACTCACTGGATGTTTTTTCTTTTTCGGACCATTCTCTGTAAACCCTAGAGATGGTTGTGCGTGAAAATCCCAGGAGATCAGCAGTTTTCTGAAATACTCAGACCAGCCCTTCTGGCACCAACAACCATGCCACGTTCAAAGGCACTCAAATCACCTTTCTTCCCCATACTGATGCTCGGTTTGAACTGCAGGAGATTGTCTTGACATGTCTACATGCCTAAATGCACTGAGTTTCCGCCATGTGATTGGCTGATTAGAAATTAAGTGTTAACGAGCAGTTGGACAGGTGTACCTAATAAAGTGGCCAGTGAGTGTATATTGTTATATAATGCTTTAACTTCATGATAATGATTGTGACAGAGGCATTGCCAGGGTCCTAAATCATCTGGGCTGTTTGTGTTACATTTTGTGTTACCAAGACCATCAATCCCAATACCACCACTACCTAAGGACCAAATAATACCGCCAAAGCCTGACCACATGCGAGCACCACATAGGGACTACTAGTTGCACACAGGCTCTTCAGACTGTATGAGTGATTACAGTGTGGTTACAGCCAGTGACTCACAGGCCATTCTCTTGACCTTTTTTTCTTTCAGTCTTTACCTCCATGAGGACTTCCTCCAGCCACAACTCGTCTCAGCAAAATTAGCCACACAAAGATTTAAGAATACTCACATTTCCAGCATCTCCCTACGCATTCTTCACCACTGTACACACTTACCATAGGGAAACAGCTCGAAGTGGGGGAAATATCATACATCACAAGTGTCCCTATTTTGGAGGGACAGTCCCTATTTTTAACCCTTGTCCCTCTTTCCCTCTTAACTCTATAAATGTCCCTCTTTTTCATTTGGGAAATAGATTTGCGTCAATAAGCTATCTGGCTTTAAAAAGTATCTGATTGCTTCCTCGCTGTATATTACATAACAACAATATTTCATCATTGGATACAATGTGATCCTAATAATGTGTCCCTTTTTGGCTGTCTAAAAAGTTGGCATGTATGTGGGCGTGGTTAGAGACATGTCCTAGTGTGATGTAATGTGTTTGGGCGTGGTTAGAGGTCTTTGCAATCCATAAAAGTTGGGAGGTATGGTTATAGGGTGATAGATTGGGATTTATTTTGTATTGGCACTAGGCCCCATAATACAATGATTGAAGGTAGGGGCTGGAGAAGGAGTACAGGCCTCAGTTTACAGACACAATCTCATGGGGAGAGAAAGAGGTCCAAACTCCTGGAGATTGTGCTGCAGCTAAGTTATGTGCCCGGGATCATATTATGTGATCTGAAGTCCGTCCCTTGCATCCCCAGAATATCAACCAAAGGAATGATCTTCAGTGGTGAAGGGAATGGTCTTGTTTTTTTTGTAGTGCTTCTATTTTTCTATCCACCACACTAGACAGCTAAAACTTAACTTTTATTATCCATATATTAAACCGATATAATGTGATTTGTGAGAGTACAAGAACAAATTGCTCCCATAGAACCACTTATTCTCGTAAATGTTGAGTCAGCAGATACATATAGCTTCTAGCTACCACAAAAAGATGTAATATAGTAGGATTAGGGTATCATACTCACGTGACCAGGCTCTAATGTACGATTCTACAGATGTAATAAGAGCATAGCTATCCAAATATGATGCATCCAGAAATAGAATACGTAGTGAGGTATTAACCTATTGGTCCATATGACACCCTTCCGAAATATGGGGAGCCCGTCCCAAAAAGGCCGACACCACCTATTGGTGGCTGTTCCCTGACTCAAAATCTAACGCGATCTAGCGCGATATAGGAAACAAAAGCAGACTATATTTTCATCTATAGCGGCCCATAGATTTGCTTGATGGATCGACGATTGGGGCGACCTTTTAACAGTATTTATTGTTTTGCTGCACAATACTTTTTGGAGAAAATTTCCCCTGAGGAACCGCATTGTGAACGGGGAAACGCGTTGGGGTTTCTCCCCTTGGACTATGCAGCGATTCAATTGTTTCCTATATATTTTAGCTGTATATTGTGGTGGATAATTGAAAGACAGTTATTTTTGGCTCTTTCTTGTAGGAGACCATTTATGTTTTTTTTTTTTTTTTTTGGCTTCTATTTTTCTACAGGTTTCCCTTTTGGGATTCTTTAGAATATTTCAGACCAGTGTTGGATCCATTTCTTCAACAAAATATCACAAGGCATTATGGGAAAGGAGCTGGGAAGCTCACTGCGCCCTCTTTTGGTTTTAACAAATCCTCAATTTACTTCTGATTCACTGAATCTTTGAGAAGCAAAAAGGAATATTAGTCAAGCCAATATCGCTCATCTACATACGACGTTTTGGGGTTTTGCCCCTCATCAGTGTAGAGCAGAACGATACTGGCTTGACTGGTGGGATGCAATGAGTGGCTGAGAGAAGGGGAATATCTCTCCTTATGGAGAGCACCAGTTAAGGTGTGTAGTGTTTTGATTGCCTTTTAGCCCACTACTAAGCATCTGCATATCACAAGGCATTATGGGAAAGGAGCTTGGAAGCTCACTGCGCCCTCTATTGGTTTTAACAAATCCTCAATTTACTTCTGATTCACTGAATGTTTGAGAAGCAAAAAGGAATATTAGTCAAGCCAATATCGCTCATCTACATACGCCGTTTCAGGGTTTTGCCCCTCATCAGTGTAGAGTGAGCTTCCCAGCTCCTTCTGCCACATAAGAAAACACCAGTATTGTAAATGGCGCATGGTGACTGGGGGCCCCATTTCACTTTTTGCACTAGGGCCCAAGAGCTTGAAGTTACGCCTCTGGTAATTACTATCTCTAATCTCAATGATTTGCTATGTAACTAGCTGATTGCTTGCTAGATGTAGAACTATCATGCACCTAGACACACTTTAAATGGGTTTTCTTGCTACAAAGATCCTATCTCAGATTATGGGGACAGTAAAAATAATCACTTTTGTAATTGGTTTGCATTACCTAAGTCACTTAGTATAGCAGATATGAGCTTTACTGTGCATCAATAGCTATTTTTTGCAGCTGCTAGTTGGAACACGCCCCCTTTTCTGTGATTGGCTGGCTGACATTTCATTCAGCCTGTTGGGACACGCCCCCGGTCGGATTCCGCCCCTGGACACGCCCCCTGCACTGTGATTGGCTGACTGACATTTCATTCAGCCTGTTGGGATACGCCCCCAGACAGGAAACACCCCGGACACACCCCCTGCACTGTGATTGGCTGCCTGCACACTCTGTGTTTACTCCCCTCTGAGCTGTTAAAACTGAAAGTAAAACCAGCTATGTGAGAGGGCTGCTGGCTGTATGGTAATCTCCCAGCTCTAACTGGAATGATCTGACTAATTACTGACTGTTTAACTCATAGATTCCCTCATATAACACAGTCTTATGTCCTGTGTTCCCTCCATATAACACAGTAACACAGTCTCCTGCCTGATAACAGAGGGGGAAGGGGTAGCAGTATGCATTCCTCACATGTGTTTCATCAGTTCAGGCTGTGTGTATAACTGTTTATAGCACAGAAAGGATCTTGTGGAGCCTGAAGCTGAAGGCTCTGCAGACACATGAGAACACTGCTGAAGGCTGCATAGCTGTCCTCTCCAGACAACCTTCCCTTTCCCCTGCTTCACACAGAATGATAATGTCACAGCTCTTCAGTGAGGAGAAACACACCTTCTGACAGGAGAGACATGAGTGCTGAGAGGAGAGACTCGCCCCTGGATTTCAAATTTAATCTCATAGAATTAGCTCAAGAGCACGAACACTTCAAACGATAAAACCCCTTTAAGCCTCTCCCAATCTGCAACCCACCCATTAGCCCAAAGCAATCATTTCAATTTGAATGCAACTGTAGTCTGAGTCCAAAATAATGATATGAATGAGAACCAATGTTAAAAAACAGCACAGGACCCTTCCCTCCGACATGTTTAGGAGTAAGTAGGGCTATTGGTGGTAAAGGGTGCACCCCAATAGTACCAGATGTGATGAATGCATCATACTGGTAGGTGCTTCAGTAGACTACTATAGAATACAGGTAGTTCCCAGGTTATGAACGGGATAGGAACTGAAGGTTTGTTCTTAAGTCGAATTTGTATGTAAGTCGGAACAGGTAGATTTATTAAATATAACTCCAGCACAGAAGGGTTTCTTTTTAGCTTCGGATAGTGCAGGGAAGGGTTTTTACATTTGTTTTGCTGTCTGTGCCCCTGTTAAGAAGATTTCACCTCATGTGCTGCTGTGGCATGCTGGAACTTGTTGTTCCACAGTTACTATCTGCTGTGGAACATGGAACTACAAGTGCTAGCATGCCCCAGAAGCCTCCGTTTGTAACTAGGGGACAGATTTAAGTCGGAACAGTGTAAGTTGAGGACTGCCTGTACAGTTAAAGGGGTTCTCCACATCATAATAAAATTTTACAGCCAGCTCCAGAGGCCGCATTAAAATAATAAAAACTTATTGTCACCTTCCTCCGCTCCCCAGTTCCAGCGCTGTGTCCCTTCGGTCTTCTGTTTACATTCTGCTACTTCCGAACAGGGATGTTGCCGCTGGTTGGTTGCGCAGTCATGTGCTTCTACTTAAAGTGGTTGTCTCACTACATCGAGTCATCTTACCTGAGTACTGTTTTCTTGGTTTCATTTTTAATTCAGGGACGTGTTTACTGGCTTCTACTAGGCCGCAGTAGAAGGCAGGTCTGTAGCTATAGCAACCAGCGCTGGCAGCCATTCAGGAGAGATCGAACAGGTCTGTAGCTATAGCAACCTAAGCAGCTGATGCAGCCCATACAAGAGGGGATATCTAGGAATCGGTAGGATACTGTTAATGGACACATATTGCACAGTGACTTCTTTTTGTGAGTTCTTTAACATAAAAAGCAGCAATCCTTGTAGTGAGACAACCCCTTTAAGCCACCATTTGGAGCTGATCATACTGAACGGTGACATAAATTAGTGGCCGGTGACCAGCAGTTGCCCGTTCTGAAGTAGCAGAATGTAAACAGAAGCCTGGAGCGCTCGGACCGAGGGCTGGAGGAAGGGGAGAATATGTTTTTTTGTATTTTTATGGGGCATCAAGAGCTGTAAAATTTTATTATGAAGTGGACAACCCCTTTAACCCCACTACATGGTAACTACACTACATGGCGAACGAATTACATTTTACTAAGTTTAAAAAATCAACTGGAACGGTGTAACTGTGAACATATACAAAATACATTTCAATTTCTCAATTTCATATTTTGAGATGTGCATGGACATAACAAGCAAGAGACTTGCAAATACATAGACTGCAATAGACTTTTTGACTGAAACCAAGATGATCAACAGAGGTTTCAGCTATACCAGGGAATTCAGAGCTTGGGGAATTTGCTTTCGTGGTGGAAAATACTACTAACCTGGGCATGATATCTCTGCTTCACGTCTTACTGCTATGTTTAGACCACCACAAAATCCAATGTGAGCTATATAAGTGAGATCTTTGTAACATGAAGGATTTTGCTGACAGCACCTCTTAGAGCCAGCCACACACAGGGTGAGCCTGGGGGTGAGAGAGGGGAATAGGCTACTGTTTGTAAGTGTGTTTTTGCTAAGAACGTCAGCCCTGGTCATTAAGATAATCATGTCATGCTGAGGGCTTCACCTCTCCCACCGACATGTCATCATCAAGTCCAGAAAAGCACACATCATGTTTTCCAATACACAAGAGGTGTTTCCAACAAACCCGGAGTCTTCTATGCTTTTTATGATTAATGCCTGCGATCGTAAAGTAGAGTATACCTGCCATTTGTGTAAATTAAGCTAAGCTGCAACGTCAGGTTCAAGCTTCAAATTGTGGTGGACAGTATGCCCATTAGATATAGAGTCAAACAATGAGTGTCATGTAGCTCTGGCTTTAGGGTCTAAAAAAGGAAGACAATTGGAGAAGATCTTGCCCCTCAATAATAACAACTACAGTGCTACCTCCACATGATATTAATTGCTTCCGGGATGACAATTGTATGTTGAAACCATAACTGGTGATTGGTTCCAAAGCCCCAAAATCTCACTAACATAATGCAGAATGGAGATTAAAGAAAATGGAGCAGATACTAATCCGGATAAAGCAAGTCCTTCAGTATAACTTCAGAAAGCTGCTGGAAGCTGAAAATCCTTTTCTATATTGAGGACAGGAGCTTCTTTGGGTCATGTACTTTATACACAATGTACAAGAAAAAAAGAAAATAGGGCCCTCATCTGGTGGCTAAAGGAGCCGCTCATCCTGGAACATGTAAGAGCAGTACAGGACATATAGTACTGCACTGTACTGTAGAGAGGCGCTACTAGACCTCCAATCACTGCAAACAATTCACTGATACATGTAAGAGCAGTACAGGACATGTAGTACCGCACTGTACTGTAGAGAGGCGCTACTAGACCGCCAATTACTGCATGTACATAACTAATACATGTAAGAGCAGTACAGGACATGTAGTACTGCACTATACTGTAGAGAGGCGCTACTAGACCGCCAATTACTGCATGCACATCACTAATACATGTAAGAGCAGTACAGGACATGTAGTACCGCACTGTACTGTAGAGAGGCGCTACTAGACCACTAATCACTACATGCACCTCACTAATAAAATGTAAGAGCAATACAGGACATGGAGTACTGCACTGTATTGTAGAGAGGAGCTACAAGACTGCCAATCACTGCATGCACCTCACTAATACATGTAAGAGCAGTATAGGACATGTAGTACTGCGCTGTACTGTAGAGAGGTGCTACGAGACCTCCAATCACTGCATGCAATTCACTGATACATGTAAGAGCAGTACAGAACATGTAATACCGCACTGTACTGTAGAGAGGCGCTACTAGACCGCCAATCACTGCATGGTCCTCACTAATACATGTAAGAGCAGTACAGAACATGTAGTACCGCCAGAGGCGTAACTTCAAGCTCTTGGGCCCTAGTGCAAAAATTGAAATGGGGCCTCCCAGTTACCATGTGCCATTTACAATACCGAAGTCTTATGTGGCAGAAGGGCTTTTGGGCCCCCTCACACTGCAAGTCCCAGTAGCGACTGCAACCGCAGCACCCCCAATAGCTATGCCCCTGAGTACCACACTGTACTGTAGAGAGGCGCTACTAGACTGCTAATCACTGCATGCACCTCACTAATACATGTAAGAGCAGTACAGGACGTGTAGTACCGCACTGTACTGTAGAGAGGCGCTATAGGCCCCCAATCACTGTATGCACCTCCCTATTACATATAAGAGCAGTACAGGACATGTAGCACCACACTGTACTGTAGAGAGGCGCTACTAGACTGCCAATCACTGCATGTACTTCACCAATACAAATGTATTACAAGTAAAATGTTCATGATAATTGGTTGGATCTTTCTTGTCAATCACATCTGCCACAGAAGAGCAGTGTCGGGGACATTGTATCTTAAAACTACACTCAACATACAATGTCTCAGGAAAGACCATTGCATGGTAAAAATCTTGTATCCCAAGGCCTTTGTAACTCGATTGATCACTGTATCTGATTGCTTTCTGGAATATTTCCAATTTAAACACAACAGGGGGAAATTATTAAACATTTACTGCCACTATTGTGATAAAAAAAAGTTGCAAGCGTAGTTTACTTTTCACAAAAAAATTGCAATTTTCTGACACTTTGGGGCTGCTCAAGCCACTTTCTTTAAATTGGGTAGTGCTTGGTGGGACAAGGCCTCCATGACCAAATAGATATACTATAATGTACAACAGAAATTATAGCAACAGTCTACTCCAGCTCATCGCTGACACTGATTTCAATGTAAAGTGCCCAAGCAGCTGCAAATGAGACAAGTTGTGGTGTGTGGGCCTCTTTGATTTCTCCTCTCCCCTCTTTGGTGCCCTAGGCAGCCGCCTACTCTGCCTGAAAAATGTCATTACACTGTCACACTACCTTAAAGGCACTAAACAGAATACTGCTTAATGCCAGAACAGGGTTTAATAAGTTTCGGGTGGTTTCTGAAGACATGTCGTCCTGAAGTTTTCCGTAGAACGGTTTTGTTTAGTCATATTGTAAGATTAATGTTCTCATTTCACTTCATCCCATAGTTGCTCAATGGGGAATAAATTGACATTTTGTTGTTTTTATTAAAAAAAATTATAAAAATAAAATCCCCTGTTTTCTATTAAATTTATTTTTGAATTCAGAAAATACAACTATGTAAGTGTCTAACACAACCAGACTTTAAAGGGGTTTTATCGCTACAAAGATCATGTCTCAGATTATGGGGACAGTAAAAATAAGCACTTTTGTCATTTGTTTGCATTACCTCAGTCACTTGGTTTAGCAGATATGAGCTTTTCTGTAAATCTGTATTCTGTTTCTGTTGCTGCTGGTCGGGACACGCCCCCTGGCCAGATCCTGCCCCCTAGACACACCCCCTGCACTGTGATTGGCTGGTTGACATTACAATCAGCCTGTTGGGATATGCCCCCAGACAGGAACCGCCCCGGACACACCCCCTGTGCTGTGATTGGCTGCCTGCACACTCTGTGTTTACTCTGCTCTGAGCTGTTAAAATCGATAGTGAAACCAAGGTCGGCTGGCTCTATACTCATCTCCCAGCTCTAGGGTGAATGATCTGGGCAATGACTGGCTGTTTAAGTCACAGATCACCTGATATAACAGAGTCTTATAGAGTCTCCTGCCTGTTAACAGGGGGAGAGTAGGAGGGGGAGGGCAGTGTGCATTGCTCTATATAACCCAGTCTGTTGCCTGGTAACAGAGGGGGGGGGGGGGCAGTGTACGCTCCTCCCATGTCTCATCAGTTCAGGCTGTGTGTATAACTGCATATAGTACAGCAAGGAGCTTGTGGAGCCTTAAGCTCTGCAGACACATAAGAAGCATGCAGGAGGCTGAGGAGCTGTCTTCTGCATACATCCTTCTGCTTCTACTGCCTCACCCAGAATGATGATCAGGAAGGGAAGATCTCTCCTTGAGCAGAGCACCGAACGAATGAACGGCTTGTAGAGTTTGTTTTGCCTTTTCACCCTCTACTTAGCATCTGCATATCACAAGGCATTATGGGAAAGGGGCTGAGAAGCCCACAGCGCCCTCTGTTGGATGTAACAAATCCTCAATTTGCTTTTGACCCACCGAGTCTTGAGAAAGCAAAAAGGATTTTTTAGCCAAGCCAGTATCTCTCATCTGCAGACAACGCTGTTTCGGGATTTTTGTCCCTCTTCAGCGCAGAGCAGAGAGATGCTGGCTGGCTGTGTGGGAGGCATTGAGTAGCTCAGGTAGGGAAGATCTCTCCTTAAGGAGAGCACCGAACGAACGAACGAACGAACGAACGAACGGCTTGTAGAGTATGTTTTGCCTTTTCGCCCTCTACTTAGCATCTGCATATCACAAGGCATTAAGGGAAAGGGGCTGAGAAGCCCACAGCGCCCTCTGAATGATGATGTCACAGGTCTTCAGTGAGGAAAGACACGCCTCCTGGGAGTAGAGACTTCTTCTTCTTCTGTCCTGACATCTACATTAGGACCAAGTTCCAGGCAGGGTCGCCCTTGTCAGGGCAGGTACTCTGCATATAGGCTAGTAGGGTTCTATAGTCTTGGCAGGGTGGGTTAGGGATATGTTTTTCTGTCTTCACATCTCTTTCACCCACCATCCCAGACCTGGCATATTCAAGGCACTGCTGGTAAGATTGTTTCTTTCTGTTTTTGCCAATTATGTGTTTGTCACATATGGCGTGACTTACATACACTTGTTGTATGTGGTGAATATTGTCTTTTGCTGATTTATGAACTTTTATCTTGTCATATTAAAGGTTAAAGGGGTTGTCTCACTACAAGGATTGCTTTTAATGTTAAAGATCTTGCAAAAACCAGTCACTTTGCAATATGTGTCCATTAACAATGTCCTACCTATTCCTAGATATCCCCTCTTGTATGGGCTGCATCAACTCCTCAGGTTGCTATAGCTACAGACCTGTTTGATCTCTCCTGATAGGGTGCCAGCACTGGTTGCTATAGCTACAGACCTGGCTTCTACTGCAGCCTAGTAGAAGCCAGTAAACATGAAACCAAGAAAACAGGACCGAGGTGAGATGAATCAATGTAGTGAAACAACCCCTTTAAGTTTTAATCATATATTCCACATGCTCTATCAAATCCCACTTAAGTTTGTCAATGATCCTTTATCCCACACAACATGCTACTAATGGTAGTGACATCCCAAGGGACTCATAAATGAGGTTAGGAGTAAAGTATTTTTGCCATGAATGCTATATAGATATTATTGTCATAGACATGGATCTATTTACACTCAGAATTGTGTTTTCATAACTTGGTTGAAGAATGTTTTAAATTTTGGCATTTGGAGCCCTGACATCGAGCAATCAAACATTCTTACAAATCATCAGGCCATGTCAATGGACTTAAAGGGTCCTCTGACATATAAAAGATGAACTGGTAAAACCCACTGTCAGTTGAATACTTAAAAAGGTTTTCTTATCAAGCTGTTTCACAGAGCCTGCTCTTCATAGCCAGTTTCAGGCTCCCACTTCCTGTTCAGGCTGTGGGTGGTTCTACAGCAGTGACTGACATATCAGCTTTGCTAGTCTTTGCTGAGCCTGTTAGAGGGACATTAGTAATGGAAGGGTCTAGACAGCAGGGCACAAGGCTACAGAAATATGAAGGGTTAACGTTTGTCAGTAAGAAAGCTAAACAAGCTCTTGTGCTGCTGAACACACAGCAGGGAGTGACATCACCATCCATCCAGAGCTGCTAGAGCGGAGAGAGGGGGTCAGTAACCTAGAGAAGCTTGTGTACTCAAGCAGGGGATAAGAAATTCTGAAATTAAGCAACATTAGAACAGCAATGTTTTCAGTAATAGTCTTTTTTCACCTCTGCCTACATGTGCAATCAGTGTGGTGGGAATCTTTTGAATGATATCCATTTATATGCCACAATAATGATTTATTTTTTTGGACTCACGATCACGAGCAGACTACCCGTCTTTCGTTCTTTTCTCTTGTCTCCTCAGGCATGACTAGCAAATCGTATATAAAAAAGAAAGTTTTTTCCCAGCACAGTTCCAAATGATGTCAAGAGGTACAATATCCAAATTTTATTGAAATACTCACGTGAAAACAAGATGCATCATGCAGTGAAAAAGGTGGCAAGTGAGAAAAACACACGCGTTTCGAGCAGTCAGACTCCTGTTCTTAGTCATAGCTACTTGTTAACTAACCAACAGCCTCCTATATACCTGAAGTAAACCTCATATGAATAAATTATTCGGTCTAATAACCAATACAGATGGAGAAACAATACTCACCAGGTGAAATTCATGTTACCGCTAACATCCCGCACGCTAACTCAGGAGCCAGAACTAAGCATTTCCGGTCATGCGTACTAATGTAAAACACACCAGAACTGGCAATACTCAAAATCGCGCTGCGCATGTGTCGCAATGGTGTGGCAAGAAACAAAAAAATCAAACTTAAAGGGCATTGCTTTTACATGGTTTTAATTTGGCTTTCCACGAAAACGCTTCAAAATGCCCCCAGTTTATTTAATTGATTCCTATGTAAAAGCTCGTTGTGGTTCACACTCAACGAGGTTTTTACGCGCTTCTTTGGAAGCTCTGACAAAGAAGTGTCATGTCAATTCTTGAAGTGTGTTTTAGGCGCGTTTACGGCGCAGTTTTCAGCGCGTTTTTGCCCACGTTTTTTGTCCTGGCTATTAATTTGTATTAATTTGTAATTTGAAAACCTCGTCGAAAACCTCATCCAAAACCTCGAGAAGCGCCTCTAAAACCTCTTCTGAAGAAGCGTGTTTCAGGCAAGGTTTTGGGAGCGGAAACGCTCTGAAAATCTCGTCCAAATAAGCCGTGTGAACATGGCCTAAGAGGTTTTATATCTAGCAAATGCCTGTTTACGTGAGAAGACAAGGCTCCAACAAATTATATTTTTTATACCATCATGAAGGATTTAACAACGACAAATAAGCAAATATTTGCTGATCATGCAAACCGAACATGTTTACATTGCACAAATGCTGGGAATGTTTGCTCAATGAAATTATTTTTTAACACAACAGTTGTCCCATGTTAAAGGTAAATAGTGAGATACAAGACCCGTCACTCATGGCTTGCTGATGTCACCAATTAGCTTGTTTAAGACTGCATAGAATTAAAATGTTACTGAATGTTGGTTCTTTAATGAATTGAAAAGACTAATGTTAGTAGTTGATATAGCCAAAAATACAAAACTATACTCCAAGGTTTTCTATGATGGGCTACGGTCCGGCTCAGTGACTGCAGTGTGAACTGTCACAGCTTATTGGAAATAAACCACCAGAATAACATTGATACAACCAGACTTGTGATAAGTAACACTGGAGACAAAAGGGATTTAGGCCTATTTCTTGAAGAAGCACTGGCAATGGTTCAGGGGGGTTTTAGTTTATCTGCTTTAGGATGCACTGCAGAGTGGTAACGCATAGAAAATACTTGAGACTCTTCTATATCATTTCAACCTGATCAGGAAAGTTATGGTGTTAGCTCAGTACTTGGTAATTACCCGTAACCTTACATGCTTGAGTGGTTTGGATTGGTTGGATCGAGTCCATGTGTTCATATACAGTATCTTTCATGTGCTTGTTGTCATTGTAAAAGCTATGCGAGTTGTGAAAACTCTTGAGGTACTTCCGTGGCTCCTGCTGTATCCCTCAACACCTTATTATAATGAGCTTCTTGAGAGAACTGTTAATATCAATCATATATATATCTGTAATGTAAGGTTTCAGAAGATGATTGTGGGAGCAAGCATGGCTACTAATTCTCTCCTCAGTTACTCATGAGGAACACCTGAACAGTTACTTCACTCTTTGGCCTCGTTCACATGGCTTATTTGGGCGCGGATTGGAGCCGTACTGCGCGCCGTATTTGCACTGCAGTACGGCTCCAATCCGTCCCAGTAACTACGGTAATCCAAAGTTCTCATAGAGAACTATGGATTCCGTTTCTTCTCCCCGCTCGGCGAATCCGCCGCGAGGGGAGAAAGTGACATGTCAATTATTTACGGCATGTACGTGCCGTAGATAGTGACAGTCTATGGGGCCGGCGAGCTGCCGGCCCCCCCGCCCCCCCCCCCCCCCGCGGCACGGCGGCCGGCGGAAATGCGGGTCGAAATCCGTCCCCACAATTACGCCGGCAATAAGCCGTGTGAACGAGGCCTTTGAGTAACCCCAACGGAATGGGAGTTGTCCATTAAGCTCACTATGGCTTAAACAGTGTTTATTGACTCTGTTGAGTTTACATGTATAAAGATTGTGTATTTGAACAATATTTGTAATAGTATTTTAGGATTATAAGTGATGATGTTCCGTTCGGATTTGTAGCCCATTTGGCCCCATAGACTGTCACTATCTACGGCACGTACATGCCGTAAATAATTGACATGTCACTTTCTCCCCATTGGACCTTCATTTGGAATGTTACCCCCTACTGCTACATTTGGGGGCTGTCTACAATAAGAAAGTACCGGCCTCTTGACTAGCCCGCATGCCCAGCAAATAATTATCTGCTGGCCATGCGCGCTAGTCTATCAGCAGACCAGCATTTTTAGGCTATGTTCACACGGTTTAATTGCAGGACATATCCCCCCCCCCAATTACGCCGTGTGTGTGGGGGTGGGGGCAGGACGGGGCGGGTGGTTGGGGACGGCAGCCCGCCGGCCCCATAGACATTCGTTATTCTTGGCGTGTATACGCCGTGAATAATTGACATGCCACTTCTCTCCTCCCGCGGCGTATTGCCCTAGTGGGGAGGGGAGACGTAATCCATAGTTCCCTATGAGAACTGTGTATTACCGTAATGACTGGGATGTATTTCAGCCCGTTATTCGCGCAGTACGGTGCGAATTACGGGCTGAAATACGTCCCAGAATAAGCCGTGTGAACATTGCCTTATAGTGTAGCCACCAACTCCCCCTTTCCCTCCCCCCCGAACAAAACTTCACACTATGCAAAGTGGTGTGACACTGTATTTGGGATAGGATGGAGGGCAGCTACACTATAGAAGCGACACCTACTTGCATGCACATGCGATCAGATGATTATCTGCTGGGTATGCGGGCTACTCAGGAGCCCGCTGCTTTAATATTGTAGACAGCCACCAACTGTAGTAGGAAAAGAAGACATTCTGAACAGAACCTCATCACTTGAAGCCCTAGAAATAATAATGTGAAAACACAATCTTTTATACATATAAATTCAGTAAAGTCAATAAACACTGTAGGCTATAGTGAGCTTATTGGGAACGTGTCATCAGAAAATGACCTATTGTTTAACTCATATTTTTATGTTAAAATCAATTAAGATTTTTTTTTTAATCAGTATTTTAATTTTTTTAAAATCTTGAAATCCTGCAGTTTACACTTTGACCACTAGGTCTAATTATAGTCTGATACTTTCTGTTCTGTAGAGAAAACTTTTCAGCAGTCTCCTCACTATCAGCACAGGCAGGATTACACAGAAAGGTGACACCAATGTTTATAGATAACACAGAATCCACCATTTACTATAGGAGATGTCAAAGCTCACCCTCAACCCCTCCCTGCACACTGGTTCCTTCCCAGGTCACAGAGTATGCCTAGAAAACTCTCCTATAGAAGTCAATGGGTCTGCTCCTGTTCATAGACTCCTATGCTCATGTAACTGCTGTAATGCATTTTTTTAAATGCTGTTAAAAGCAGCTCAGACATAATGGCTGCCCCAATAATCATATACATAAAACAGAATTGAGAAATCTATAATCAGAAAATAAAAACAACTAAGAAAAAAAGAATATGAATCAGTATCTTGTTATAATTATTAAAATAAAAACTGGTGATAGATTCCCTTTAAAGAGAACCTGTCACATAGTTTATGCCCCCCTTGCTGAGGACAACACAAGGTAGTGTCAGACCTGCTGTTTCCAGCGCTGTGTCCCTTATTCTGTAACATGCTGGAGTTTTTGTGTATTTAATGCTCAAATCTGCAGTTTTCACCCAGAAGAGTTATTCGAAGAGTCATTCAAAGAGTCAGTTTTTTTCAAACCCCGCCTACCTGAGGCTAGCCCCACCCACCTCAACTGATAAATCTATTATTTTGAATAGGTAGAAACATGTGAATAACTGTCAGTGGGCGGGGCTAGCCTTTAGTGGGTGGGGCTAACACCTACTCATGAATAAGATTTGAGCATTAAATGCTCTAAAACTTTAACCAAATTTTACAGAATAAGGGACCCAGCGCTGGAAACAGCAGGTCTGTCACTAGCTTGTGCTGTCCTCAGCAAGGGGGGCATAACCTATGTGACAAGTTCCCTTTAAAAAATTACAAAAAATAAATTGGAGAACACCGTTAAGGATTTTCTTTAAAAAAAAACAAAACAATGGAGTGTAGTGACACTATTTAAATCATCCTGAGCAAACATGAAGGAGTCCTCCAGTTAGAACTAATTCCTTTTCATTGGTTACCTGAATCTTCTCCTAGCTTGTTGAGGAATATCCTGCCACTGGGATCAATGTTCCCTCTGAGCTGTTATAGTTACTAATCCTGTAAATTAGGCACCTGGGTACTGTTTCTTTCAAATTTTCAAATT
This sequence comes from Phyllomedusa bahiana, assembly GCA_025379985.1. NCBI lineage: Eukaryota > Metazoa > Chordata > Amphibia > Anura > Hylidae > Phyllomedusa > Phyllomedusa bahiana. The sequence goes on along the minus strand of JAODAL010009775.1, from coordinate 83,804 downwards.
GGTGATCAAAAACAGTGGCAAATGAATATTGCTGTGTAGCGCCACATAACTTGACTTACAGAGGTTGTCCAGTGGAGAATAATTAAAGGGGACCGTGGTGAGTAAAAAACAAAGAAAAAACTTATGATTACTTACTGTTCCTCGCCACTGCCACTCCAGAGCTCCTCGTGTCCCGCTCATCTTCACTACCGGGTTCTTGTTCCGACACAAAGGAGAGCTTAGGCTTCATTCACTTACAATGGAGTGTGAGCCTTTCCTGTGTGTTGGACGGTAAACCCGAAAATAAAGAGCATTGGGACCCATGGAGCCCTGTAGCGGCAGTAGTGGGGAACAGGAAGATTAGTATTTTTTTCACCCATCCTGGTCCCATTAACACTTAGGGCGACATGTCCCAATATGGAAAAGCCATTTTTTTGGTCTATTTTGCGCCAAAAACACTTTTGACGCCATATTCTAAATGCAAATGAACTGTCGTACACCAAAAGTAGGCGCATTATACGCCGGGCATGACACATTGTAATGCGCCTAAAAAGGTGCATTACATATATTACCAATGATACGCAGTGCACCTCCATAACGCAATGCGCCTATCGAGGTGCATTACATACACTAGTAATGATACATTATGCACCTCGATAGGCGCATTACATACACTGCCAATGATACGCTATGCGCCGCAATTTGCGCAATGCACCTCATTACGTGCAATGCGCCTTTTTATGTTTGCTATGCAAGATATACCTGAAGCCAGATTTTTGAAAGGGTTGTATTTTCTGGCGCACTTTACACTGATTTAATGCGCCTAAAAATTGCTGTGGCGCCCCCCAATTTTCGGACATGTCGCTTTTACTTTTTCTCCACTGGAATTACCTTTTAATTAACTAGGATAGATAATGGGTTTATTGTAATATCCCTGATGTCTAAGGCAAAGAAGTAAGTAAAGGGGTGTTTAGAAGAGGATGTCCTACCCATTCACTTCTATAGGATTTCTGAATATGGCCGTGTAAGTGTGTTCAGCTACATTTGGAATTCTCACAGAAATAAATAGGAAGGATGGCCACAAGTATCGCCATTCTCCTTCTGTAATACAGTTGGCTCGTGGCCACAAGTATCGCCATCCTCATTCTGTAATACAGTTGGCTCGTGGCCACAAGTATCGCCATCCTCATTCTGTAATACAGTTGGCTCGTGGCCACAAGTATCGCCATCCTCCTTCTGTAATACAGTTGGCTCGTGGCCACAAGTATCGCCATCCTCCTTCTGTAATACAGTTGGCTCGTGGCCACAAGTATCGCCATCCTCATTCTGTAATACAGTTGGCTTGTGGCCACAAGTATCGCCATCCTCATTCTGTAATATGGTTGGCTCGTTTCCACAAGTATCTCCATCCTCAATCTGTAATACGGTTGGCTTGTGGCCACAAATATCGCAATCCTTCTTCTGTAATACTGTTGGCTCGTGGCCACAAGTATCGCCATCCTCCTTCTGTAATATGGTTGGCTCGTGGCCACAAGTATCGCCATCCTCATTCTGTAATATGGTTGGCTCGTAACTAGCTATGAGAGGACCAGTTACCGGATGTTCTTATGTAGGAACACCCCTTTAACATCTGCATCCCTGGTGGTCTAGGGCAAAAAATGGTTAAAGGGGTTTTCCAAGTTGTTAAAATTAAAATTCCCAGTGCCCTACATTATAGGTAGTAGAGTTAAAACCAAAGGGCCATCTATTCATTTCAGCGATCCAAAATGGTCAACTAGGGTAGCTTTTTGTAGTACCTCTTTGCTTCAATTAAGTGGGCCAATCTCTATGACGTAGGGCATTTTATAAGAAACCATTCTTTTAGGAAGTCCTCAATGTTTAACCTGTTGTGGGTACTGAAGGACTGGAGTTAAGGCTATGTTCACGCGGCGTACTGCACTCAAATATGAACGAAATACACCCCAGTAATTACGGTAATCCACAGTTCTCATAGAGTATTATGGATTATGCCTCCTCTCCCCGGACGTACAATACGCCGAGCGGGGAGAGAAGTGACATGTCAGTTAGTCACGGCGCTTACGCCAGCCCCAGTCTATGGGGCCGGTGGGCTGCCGCCCCTCTGCATCGCGGGGGTGCGCTCCCGAACACCTGGCGTAATTGTGGGGTGTACTGTACGCCCTGCAATTAGCCATGTGAACATAGCCTTAATAGTAGAACATTTCGACATACAAATAAACAAACATGTATGGTACCAGAATTAGCATTTATATATAGACAAAAGACCATTAAATCTATTTACTAGGTCTTGATTCAAGGCTCACTGTTCTTTTTGATAGGGGCAACTCAGAAAATTCAATTTTACAGGGGTAAATTAAGGATAGATTTAGCCTGGTATCCTGGTGATCCTATAACTTTTATCTCCCAGTTGAGTCCATATTGGATGTGAAGGGATGGGTCTTCATATGGTAGGATGGAGTCCATAGAGGTGTATGGAAAAAGCTTCCCTAGCATATAGATGAATAGTTCCTTCTCAATGAATTTATGTTCTTATCTGTAAAAGGAAGAGGATTTGGGGTGTTGAGAGTTGCTGTTCACAGTCCTGAAAGTTTGAGGGGATGGGAATGTGGTTCTTTGAGGCATCATAGATTAGTATCACATGTGTGTATGAGTGAACATTACCAGAGCAGAGCACAGGGGTCGGGATAATTCTTCTCTACTGACATAGTGACTGAATACCACAGGATGCAGCAGGCGTCAGCATGCCCCCCTCTCCCCTTCCCTGCCATCAACACTCCTCTCTCTTCACTTTACTCTACAGCCATCTTGTCCATTTAAGGCCAACTCAAAGATTAATGGCAGTGATCTTCTTCCTTTGATGAACCCGTGTCAGCTTGCGTTTACGCATGACTGTGTGATTTTTATCTTTGATGGAGTTCATTGCTGGAAATTGCGTTAATGACAAGATGGGAGCACACTGAAGTCGCAATGGTTCATTGGTTGGGTTGTGGCAATGTTAGCATGAACACAGAGGAATCTAAAATATGAGCTTTTCTTGTTAGCAAATTTATGGCTTCATTGTAAGCCAAAATAATTGTAGAAAATACAAGTCAGAGCATAAAACACGTACAATGCGCGTTATTGTCAATTAGTTGCTAATTATTTTTCAAAATAAAGTACTTTGACCTTTTACTATGGAAAAAAAACAGGTTTCAATAAACAGTGGTGTGAAAGGATCCATTGTGAGCGTCTTTGTGCATATTATTTACGGAAAACTGACTTTCCCACGTCTTATTTTTGGAACATTATTATAAAACAATATAACTTTACCAATTTTAATAAAAAAAAAGCTTGCATACATGTAAGAGTATATCAAAGTGCGTAAGTTTTAGTACAGCTTGATGTTGTTGTCCATAACCTTGTTAGGCTAAGTTTGGAGCTCCCGCGGGCCGGAGGGTGGGTGGGGGGTTTGGGCGGTAGCCTGCCGGCCCCATAGACATGCATTACTCGCGGCACGTAAACGCCGTGAATAATTGACATGTCACTTATCTCCCCCCGCGGCGTATTGTGCAAGCGGGCAGAGGAGGCGTAATCCATAGCTCTCTATGTGGATTGCCGTAATTATTGGGACGTATTTCGCCCCGTATTGAGCGCAGTTAGCTGCGAAATGCGGGCCAAAATACGTCCTAATTTAAGCCGTGTGAACATAGCCTTATAGGAGTTACAGTGTTCAGAGACATAGCCATAGGAAGTCCAGTGGAAACAGAGACACCCAGGCTTTGTTGCCTGAGGAGTCCAAAAGGCTCCTTTGTCAAATAGGAAGACCCCAATATTACATGTGGCATATGATATGTGATGCCTTACTAAGAATTTTGCATTAGAACCTAAGTTATGCCTTTTACTGGAGTAATGAGCCCATTGCAGGTACATGACATGGGCCTGCTGAAAATGCTGCACATTATTTCTGAATTGAATATAGGCCACAACATATGTGCCTCTAATGGCATCAGGTGGGAATCTCTTGGCTCATTATATAGATATGGAGGCCTTGCCCATGACCTCATCTACTCTTCTAAAGGCGTCTGTATGATTTTCTCCAACTCATTTTCACTACAACAATTTATTTTTAATAGAAGGTAGGTAACAACATCACATGCAAGTAATATAAAGTATGTAACAAAAAAATAAATGCAGGGACTTACTGATGGACGATGGACAGCAAGGTGGACAATGACAAGGGCACGCATGGAGACGGAAGGATAATGGCTTGAATCCAAAAGCAAGATGCCAAAAAACACCTGAATCTAACAACTAGCTTTCCCTAACTCGATCCCTAATCTGTCCCTAATCCTGACCCTAAAACAAACACCCCTGGCCCCTATCCTTCCCCTAGCAAAATCTCTACCAATGTCCCTGGCTATGCTAACCCTAATAAAGCACATTGCAAGACTGACACAGGGCAGAAAAGAAGCAACAGAGAACTTAGACAAATAGGATTCTAACAACTGGGAACACATAACTAACTAAAACAGGACTAAATGCAGCAAACACACAAGACACAATTTCTCAGCTATTAGTATACACAGCAACCAGCCACACAGTGAAACTCTGCTTTATAGAGGGCTAGCAACCAAACATTTGCAACACAAGGAAAGTTCCAGCTGGCCAGAGTAAAAAAAATGATGTGCCAGCCTTAATAATCCAAATTTATGGGTGATTATGTAATACATGACCTGGCAAAGGTTTCATTCACATCATGTTTTCTTTTCTGTTTTGGACCTATTGATCCTATTTATTTGAATACCTAAAACCCTAACGGATTTATAAGAAAAAGTAGGGCAAACAGTAACTTATGGACTATGATTGCTGTATTTCCCAACATATGTTTTCTATGTCGGAAAAAAAAGTCGACTGTGGCTAACAAGAGCGATCAAAGTGGGCTTCCCTCTAAATTGTCCAGATGCCCTAGAAGCACTTCATCAAACCTAGACAATGCCACAGCCATTGGAAGATGACATGACATTGGATAGCATGTGATTGTAGCTGCAATGTTTATCTGTGACTGTGGGTGTTACTACAAGAAGCCTGGGAAGTAATATTTCTTTCTTATCAGAAACAGATTTCTGTGAAGCTAGGTCCTAGAATCACTTACCCAGTGAATATAGGCTATATACCATGTAATTACATAAGAGAAGTATCTGCATGGAGCTCTACTATAGAGCTCCAATGCAACAATTCCAGGCCTACTACTGGTGGTATTGTGAAGCTACAGGTCCTAGAGGCATGGAGCTCACTGGTAAAAGTTGGTCTGTCTGCAGTGCTTTTAGAGATTGGCATCATTCTCATTGGTCCCAGTCCTCATTGAGACTCACAGTCTAAATTCCAGATTAACCTCTATTTTTTGGAGTGTGGAAGAAACTAGAGTACTTGAAGGAAACCCTCGCAAACATGGGGAGAACATACAAGCTCCTTGTAGATGTCCTCCATGGTGAGATCTAAACCCAAGATCCCACTGTTGCAAGGTAGAAGTGCTAACCACCATACCATACCAAGTATTCCTCTTTTGGAGGGACAGTCCCTATTTTTGACCCAAATCTCCCTGTCCATCTTTACTCAATACTTATTATTACTGAAATATTAAACGTATTGTATTTGTTGGCATTAAAACAATAACAATGTCTATATTTAGATGTTTTATGCTCATTTGTAAATGAGACCCACAAAAGCCTATAGATATACATGATAAAAATATATATTCCTCTCAGCCTCCACCCTTCCCTTTATTTACATCTTTTCCCACCCTTGGTTGAACTTGTTGGATATATGTCTATTTCCTATATGAACAATACTAACTATGTACTGTAACTTTATAACAAGCGTCCCTCTGTGTCAATCCAAAAAGTTGGGAGGTATGCTAACCACTAAGCCACTGAGCTGCCCAAGTTATCTTCCTGAATAGTTTTTTTTAAATGTCAATCACTCGATCAACTAGGACTAATAGCATTTTTATCCTACAAAAAGTCTTTGTCTCCATTCCCCCGCCCCTTTGGATTATAGATGGTCGAAGAGGGATAATCACTTGTCACCTGGAGAAATGAAGCTCAGGGATCTGTGGCCTGGAGGAAATCTACTTAAATCCCTATCCTCAGTGTAAATGTTTCAAGGTTTTGATTAACATCATGACTTCAAGCATCATTATGTTTTGGCAAGAATGAAAAAAACAATCTTTTAAGTATAATATTATGCAACACAATTTATTAAATTTTTCTTCGACCTGCCACTCTGAAAGGCAGAAGGTCCAGTCTAAACCACAGATTGATTTGTTATTATTATTCTACTAAAAATTAAGTGAAAACATTTTTCAGTGAAAAGGAAAAAAAATAAATGACATTAAAAACACATTACTGAGTTTGTAAACACAACGAAAAAACAAAAATTTGGGACAGAAATAGTAAGTTGTCAGCAAGTGGAAAATGAGTCAGAAATAAACTGATCGATGAGCGGCTGGAACATAAAACTTAAAAGTAGATTTTTTTCAATTGACTTTATCATCCTTATATAAGGAATGGTTGTTTCCATGACCTTTCTGACATATTCACAGCTTGCGTTACTAGTCAGTGTTTAAATTGTTGCCTGTCCTAACCTCTGCCCTCGATAATGACCTTAAACTTGTTCCTGGACTAACCTGACTGATCTGAGTCTCTTGTTCCTGCTTGTTCTTAAAGGCAGTTTCCACCAAGTGGTGTTATCTTTCATGTCAAAGGTCACCATGCAGATGAATTGTACTGATGCCAATTTCTGCTTTGCAAAGCAAATTGCAAAACCAAGCAATGGATGCAGTAAAAGATGGAATTTGCAAACAAAAGTTACAGTGAACTGTGTTTTGTCACAGAGATGCATACATATACATATGCACATAGACTTCCAACTTCCATGTCTGTCGTGCTTATGTAGCATATTCTTATGGTTTCATCCATTTGCCTTGTGTCCAGCCTTAAAAAGGTTGTCCTGTTTCGGGTTGTTACCAAGAGTATCTCCTACTCTAGAGGACCAGACCTGTCCTGCATTACACAGACATCCCGTTGATTTGATTAGGGAGTATGTAATACTTAAAAGGGTTGACCGGTTCATTTTTTGTTCTTAATTAATTAAGCTCACTATATAAACTTTATTTATTTTAAATGTGTTTTATATCTGTGTGTTTTCATATCATTTTTAATATGAGTTATATGGCTGTAGGTAATGATGTTCTATTCAGAACATCACCCCTTTCTTTTACATACACTATAGAAGAGTTGGCTTCATGACAAGCGCGAATGCCCTGTAGATAACTATCTGTTGGGCATCTGGGCTAGTCAGGAGGCCGGTGCTTCTATGGTGTAGCCACCCATCGCCCTCCATGAACAAAGTGTCACACTACTTTGTAAAGTTCCACGGCACTCAAAAGAGGAACAAAATGTAATTACATAAAAGGAGCTTTATTTCAAATATGTCAGGCTCAAATCTGTAAGATACAGGTATCAAAATTATAAAAATACTAAAAGATGAATGTGGAAAGGGAAGGTATAGTCCAGCTGTACCTCACAGCATATGGCTTGAGAAAGGGTCTAGTAACCCGAAATGACGTGAACTACCGAGCCTCCTTCCTCTCTCACACATTGAGCAGGTAAACCTCAACGATTTCTACAAATATACATTGATCTTCTCCTGTCACCTTGGGATCTTCACTGATCTACATACAATCCTCCAAGTCTGTTTAAGGGTACCACACTGGACATTCAGAGTCACAATTTTCTCAACAAATACATGGAAGCCTGAATGGATCCTTTACCCTACGAATAACAAGACGAGAATTAGGAAATTATCATATGGGACACACAGCCAAGGCTCCAGTCGGTACCTGCGTACTTCTCGCTTTAAGATGAGAGTGAAATACTGGGCCTCCTTCCTCTCTCACATAAATGGTCGGCTAAAAAGGATATTTTTGAGCAGGGAAACCTCAACGATTTCTACAAGTATATATTGATCTTCTCAACATCCATCACCTTGGGATCTTCGCTCCATTTACCCTACGAATAACAAGACGAATAGGAGTCATCATATGGACACACAGCCAAGCTCCAGTCGGTACCTCGTACTTCTCCTCTTTCAAGAGATAACTTTACTCCCATTTGGTGAAGGACTATACCTCCCCTTTCCCCATCCACCTTTTCAGATTTTTTAGAATTTTGATACTTTGATACCTCAAGGTATCTTACAAATTTGAGCCTAACATATTTGAAACAAATCTCCTTTTATGTCACTAAATTTAGTTCCTCTTTTGAGTGCCATGGAATCCTGATCTCTATTACTGTGGGGACCTCTAATGTGGTATCCCTTTCCACTAAGCACCTTACTTACCTCTAGGTGTGCAATCCCTACTATCTATACTATTTTGGAAAGTGTTACATTTCTTTTGGGAGGGTGCTAGACGGCTACCCTCCTGATATTTAGAAGATCCTGATATTTCGCGTGCATGCCCAGCAGATAATGATCTACTGGGCATACACACTAGTCAGGAGGACGGCGCTTCTATAGTATAGAAAGGGATGATGTTACAATGGAACATCATTACTGACAGCCATATAACTAATAATAAAAGTAATGTGAAAACACACAGATATAAAATACATTAAAATCAATAAAGCCTATAAAGTCAGTTTAGCCCATAGTTAATGAATGAATGAATGAATGAATGAATGAATTAATTAATAAATAATAAATGTACAGCCCTTTTAATTTCTTCAGTAGTAGCACCGGAGAAAAAAAACATACACACAGTGCCAGGTTCCCCAACAGGTTACAGCTAATCATAATACTTTATGATTATTATATAATCAGGAGACATTTCAAACAAGTAGGGATGGTCCTGAGTTGAAAACCCCTTTAAAAATTGTAAACAACTTAAAGACACTCCTACACCAAGATAGAGGGGTGGGAAAAAATAAGCAGCCTGCATGGTTGCAGCTAACATACAGGAAGTAACTGTTGTAAGGTGGCAACAGCAGGAAGGGTTTACAATGGCGTATACATCCCGGCCAGGGTCCTGATGCACCTTCCTGATTTGTACCGGCACATGCCCCCAGGTAGGGAGCCTTGGGGAAATGACAGGCCAAAATTTGTTGGATGTCGACAGTACGGACTGTAGAACATTATGTTTTAACACATTTAAGGTTAGTATGGCTTCAGCCTTTTCCTGGGTCCGGCCTCTTCATTGGGTAGTGAGCATAGAGCAGGGTGGGTGCTCACTCCCCATGACTCCACTCCGGGGTCTTACCTGGAGTATAAAAGGTCAGGCAGGTAAGCAGACTAGGGTGGTACAACCCCTGGCTACCTTTAAGCCCTTGGGTGGAGACCTGCTGGAAAACCAGCAGGTAACTTACAGACTGTCAGTTAGTCTGGTCTCTTTGCTAGAGCCCAGGCCGCGGCAGGCAGTTTTGTTTTTGTTTGTGTTTGTGCATGCCTTGCACGTTGTACTTTCTGCTTTGCTGCCATTAAAATACAGAAGCCCTGTATTTTTTCAAACTGGAATACGTCTCTGCCTGAAAACATGAGTCAACGATCCAGTGCCGTTAAAGCTCACACATGTGGAGGAACGCATTGGGCAAAATAGAGGAAGTACTTTCTGAGAACAGAGAAAAAAACGTATGTCCTGGGTGCAAGCAAGCTACCGCGGATCGGTCTGCAGAGGCGGTAAAATGGATGAGTTGGTGAAGCAGCGAATCCAAGCCAACGCTAACCTCCAGCTGATGGACGGCAGGCCAGCAGAAAGCGCACGGAAAGAGACCATTCCCCATCCCGGGCGCAAGCTGAGACGAATCACCTGCTATATTGAGGACCACCAAGCACGGTTGTGAAGGAACAACAGAGGTAAACCCACACGCTGCAGCAACAGCTACACAGACCCTGGCTGCCAGGCCAGAGAGTCCCAACAAGCGCTCAGGTTCACAGCCTGACAGGTGGGGCAAAGTTCCCTAGCGCAAGATGTCAGCGGATGACGGAAATCGAGGCTTACCTGGGGACCTTTGAGAGGATAGCGGAGAGAGAGCAGCTGCCGGCGGACCAGTGGGCGGATGTTGTCTGGCTCCCTTACCTAACGGGCGAACCGCAGAAGGCCGCTACTTCGACTGCGTGTCAAGACGCCAAGGACTACAACTAACTGCTGGGGGGATTCTGGCACGACTGGGGTCACCCTGGCCGTTTACGGGCAGGAGTGCAAGCCTGGGAGTTTGATCCCTTTGCAAGCCCGCCAGGTCACAAATTGTTCGACCTGTTCCACATTACCATCATGTGGGTACTACAGCCTCGGGAGAACCACACACCTGCTCCCCAGGTAGGTCGAGGTACCGGTTTGGGGTCTGTGAATGTTTTGTGCGGGCCTTTTCCATCAAGCTCCAGGTGGCGGTTGAGGTCACCGACACCAAAAGTGTTGGACAAATGGTCGCGAGTTGTGGAACGGTTACACGCGCTAAAGAGGAGTTCCTGCAAGTCCTACATACCACGGGGAATCCGCAGACCTCAACCCGCGGAAGACTGCTCCCTGTCCCGAAAGGGCGGGGTCACGGGGTATACGGAGGGGGGAAAGTGGCCCCCCTACCTCAAAACGGGACCCTGTTTCTAAGGCCCGGGACCCCTTAGTCTGCTGGCGGTGCAAGGATGGACATGGGGCGGCACGCTTGCCCCGGGCAGGGAGGAACCCAGTGGAATGGGGTTGGGGTGGCGTACATCTGGTTTGCACCCGGCGCGTCATATTCAACTGGGAATTTTTTCTATTTTTTAGGGTCCGCTGCTGGAATTAGGACCGCACGACGGTGTGCCTGTTACCATTAATGGACATTTGTTGCAGCGCCTCCTGGATCGGGGAGCTTAGTGACACCTTGTGCCATGCACGACTGGATGGCACCAGAGCAACTACTTCTCACCGCCGTATAGGGGTATTTGTAATTCCGATGGGGACACCAGGGACTACCCACTGTCATACATGGCAATAGAGACTCTGCCTGTGGGGTCAACACAAACATGAGGTGGCCGTGGTGACCAGTTTACCTCACTGCGCAGTTGTTGGTTTTTGACCTTTCTCTGTGTTGGGGATTCTGTGGGGATAATAGAAACTGGTAAATTGTTATCATGTTGTACATAGATGTTAAAGGCCGTGGGGCCAATCAAGTGGCGATGTTGAATCTGGTGCCTTTTCTCTTGTCGGTCTGGCTGGAGATCACCAGAGGAGAACCCCCTCTGAGTTTGAACTCTCTCCTTGACAGTCTCAAAAGGGGTATTTTGGCCCCCCACCCCCCCCCCCCCTCCCCCCACTGAGCAAGTGAGGGACCCTAACCTGGGTAATGCTTGGAAAAGCGTATAAAGGTCATTGATGGGAGACCACAGGAATCCAGGGGAAGGAAGTTGGCCTACCTCTCACTTCGTCGTTAGGACAATTTATTGTGTACCGGGTGAAAAAGACGGCAAAACCGAGGTGGTGGAACAGTTGGTGGGGACCCCGAACAATGTCTGTTATGTTCTTAGAACTGGCACTTTCATGTTTTGGGGGGACACTTGGGGGCGGGTGAAATAGGGTAGAGGGTGGAGCCGGGAACTTTACTGGCCGGGCATCTACACTGGCCTGTGGATAAGAGTTCTGTCAGTCCTGCCTCCGAGTGTCAGGGGTCCATGCCCCTAGACCCCATTTCCGGGAGTCATTGGTTCATCTCCCATTATAGAGGGTACCATTTGATGCGGATTGGCAGGGATTGGTCGGTACCCTTCCCTAAATCGGCTAGAGGGCACCCAGCATATCCTGGTCGTACTAGATTACGCCCTGCTACCCCGAGGCTGTCCTCCCATTCAGAAACACCCTCCTCTAAAGGGATAGCTAGGGAGTTGTTCCAGCTATTCACCATGTACCGGGATCCCCAAGGAGATCCTGATCCGATCAGGGCACTCCCCGTTTATGTCCAAGGAACCTAAGAGCTATACCTGCCTGCTTAAAGATTTGCCCCACCTGACGCACCTCCGTTGTACCATCCCCAGGCCGATCTTGGTCGGTGGTCGAGCGCTTTATATAAAACCTTAAAGGGCATGTTTAAAAAGGTGGAGGTCAAGGATGTAGGGTATTGGGACCACCTGTATTGCCCTATCTTATGTTTCGCATCGGGAAGTCCCACAGGCATCCACGGGGTTCTTCGCCATTTGAGCTGCTATATGGGAGACATTCCGGAGGGCTCTGGATTTAGCCAAGAGAACACTGGGGAGCAAGTGGAAACCCCTTACCGAAGTGTCATAAGCATATAGCCGACATTGCAGGAAAGGATCGCGGCCAGTTATGCCCTTTGTATGGGAGGGGGGGGGGGGGGAGATATCATTCTACTGGCCCCAGGAAGCCAAGGCCCTGGGTTTACAACAGGATCCGCAAGAGTCAGGTTCTTTTCAGCCGAGGGACAGGGTGCTCGTAATTGTACAACCGTAGAGAGCAAGTTTTCTAGCAAGTGGCAGGCCCCTATGAGATCTGTGACAGGGTGCAATTACAAGTTTTCCAGCCGGCAGGTGAAAAGAAAACCCTACCAAATTTTACATATTAACCTCATCCAAACCCTCGGAGGGAGCGACCACGAGAATGCCCTGGTGGCTGCAAGGGGAGTAGGGATAGTCCCAAAAACAAGGAGTTTACCCCTCCGTCGTTATGCGCCGATAGTCCTTGTCAGAGGTCCAGAGACAGGAGGTCCCCAGGGAGTTCCTACAGAGGGACGAGGGGTCTTCTGCTGAAACTACCTGGCGAACAGATGTCATCAACATGAACTTTGTCCCAGAGGAATGGGACAAAAAGGTTGAGACCCTAAAGGGTTCCGGAAAGCCCAAAGAGCATAGACCATATCAGAAGAGGTGAGGAAAATGCTAGCCCTGGGGGTTAATAGAGTTAGTCCCAAAGTGGGTCGGTCCAGGTCCCATCGTGATTATTCCTAAACCAGTGGTCGCTTGCGGTTTTCGGAATACTTCCGCCAAGTTAAATGAAGTCTCAATTTCGATGCCTTCCCCATGCCAAGAGTCGACCGAGATGATGAAGAGGTTGGGACCAAACGAGGTTATATGACCACCTTAGTCCTCACCATAGGGTATTGGCAGGTTTCCCTTCCTCAGATCAGGCGCATGGAGGAATACGGCATTTTTCCACCCCTAGAGGGACACTTCCATGTACGTGGTTCCTTCCTTTGGTTTTGCTCCATTGGGGCCCCTGCGAACTTTCAGAGGTTAATGGACATCATCATGCAGCTCGCATAAAAACTATCGTAGCGCATACATGGATGATGTGGGATCTTTACAGCGACGTTGGGGATTCACATCTGGCTTAAAGTGAGCGGTTCCTTGAAGGATAAGGGCCGCCGGTCTATAGGCCAAACCACACAGAAGTGCGCGATAGGCTAGAGGAGGCTCGCTACCCTCGGGTATAATTGCGGGCGAGGGTCATAAAACCCCAGGTATAGACAAGCTCTGAAAGCCATCAGAATTGGCTCAACCTGTGTGTCCAAGAAAAAGGTTAGAGCTTTCCTGGGCATTGCCAGGTTATTACAGGGAGGTGTGTGCCAGGGTTTGCCACAATAATAGCTGCCCCTCTCTCAGATCGCACTAAGGGAGTAGCAAAAATCCACCCTGTAAAAGTGGAAACTCCATGGAGGTCCGAGCAAGCCTTCAAAGATACATAGCGAGGTTCTTTGTAAGAGGCCATGTATTGATCACCCATAATTTTTCGGGGAGGAGTTCCTGGTGAGAAGGATGCCTCAGAAAGAAGTCGGGCTTAGGGGCAGGTCTTGTCCCAAAGGTTTAAGGGGGAAAGAGCACCCCGTCGGGTACCTCAGCGGATGCATTTGGCAGCCGAAAAAAAAATTATTCAATTGTAGAGAGGAGAAATGTTTGTTTGGCCCTAAAGTGGGCAATCGAGTCGTATCAAGGTAATTACCTGGTGGAAAGGCAGTTTAGGGTGATCATGGATCACGCCCGCTAAAGTGGTATGGCCAAAATTAAGGGAAAGTATGATGAGGGTGTCCCAGTGGTTTTCCTGGCCCTAAAGGATTAAGTTCTGTGTAGAACAGCCGTCCAGGTTCTCCCAACTAATGCAATCGCAGTTGCTGTTATCTAGAGTACATAGTTTCGGGGCACAAGGTGCTCCGCCCCACAGGTCGAGCCGTGGGGGGGATATCGTATGGTGGCTAGAACAGCAGAAGGTTTTCTTTGGAGTATACATTCACGGCCAGGGTCCTTGCATGCACCTTCCGTTGTCCGACAACTTCCCCAGGGTTAGGAGCCTTTGGGGAATGAAGCCAAAATTAGTGGTTGGTCGACAGATTCAGACTGTCGACATATGTTTAACACATTTAAGGTTTAGTATGGCTTCCGCCATTTCCTGGGTCGCCTTTCATTGAGGTGTGAGCATAGAGCAGGGTGGGTGCTCACTTCCCCATGACTCCACTACGGGGTTTACTGGAGTATAAAAGTCAGCAGGATAAGCTGACATTGGGTGGTTACAACCCCTGGCTATCCTTTAAGCCTTGGTGGGACCTGCTGGAAAACAGCAGGTAATTACAGACTGTCAGTTAGCTGGTCTCTGTTAGCTAGAGCCCATGATCAGGCAGGCGTTTTGTTTTTTTTGTGTTTGTGCATTGCCTTGCTACTTTGCATTTTTGTTTGCTCCCAATAAAAATACAGAAGCCCGTATTTTTTTCACCTGGAATACGTCTCTGTCTCTGCTGAACTGAAACGTGAGTCACGATCCCAGAGCCGTTAAAGCTCACACTGTATACTAATAAGGTAAGATATATAATGTTGAAATAATTCAAGGGGTTGTCCACTTTCATAAAATTATAATTAAATGGGGTCAGGGTAAGGAAAATAGGAAAAAAAATCATACTTAGTTCCCGGTCCCCCGCCACTGCAGCCCTAGAGCTCCGCAGGACCTGCTCCTTTTCACCCCCAGGTTCTTGTCCCAGCACACAGGAGAGACTTGTACTCCATGGTGAATGAATGGAGCATGAACCACTATCGTGTGTCGGGACAAGAACCTAGAAGTAAAAAGTAGTGTGTCCTGGGGAGCTCTAGGGCGGAAATGGCATGGGTCCAGGAGTTAAGTATGAATTTTTTTCTATTTCTCTCCACCCTTGAAATATGATTGTATTGTAGTGGACAACCACTTTAATGTGGCCTTCCAATTATAGGTGTTATTGCACCATATGCCAGAAGTGCATCTTGTGAGCCCCAATGCAAAGTCTTTAATAGGGTTACCCTGCTAGCATATGCCATTTATACAGTTGGTGTCTCTTTTTGTGGTTTCTTTGGTGTTTCCTTACACAGGACTGCCATTGGGAATTTCAAGGCCCCATACAGACAAAGCATCTGGGTATCCCTGCATGTTCCTACCTCGCTCCATATCAGTGGGCCCAGTTGTTTTAAAATTTGATCGGGGCCCCTGACAGCAGTACTGCCAGGATGGTGGCCCTGTCTTATGTGGTAGTGAGGTTTCAGGCACAAAAGCAAGGATGAGGCAGCTGCTTTTGAAAAGTCCCATCAATCAAGAGATTATGTCATCTTATGTCACATCAATACTACTGTTTAAGCAATTCATACAAATATTGAGCTTAGGTGACACTGCTCCAAAGTAAAACAAGTTTAATGCATTCTGGATTTTGCTTTTGCTTGTCTCCAAGTTTAATGCATTGCTTCTAATTTGATTTTTATTGAAATTTGCCAACAGGCAAGAAAGTGAATCAGCAGATTCAGCAGACCAATCTTTTGTAGGTAGTATCTATTGTATTAACCACACAAAGAGTAAGGCCATATCCCCACAGCACGGGTTTGCGGCCGGTTTTCAGACGGTTTGCGGTTTTGCAGACCGTCTGAAAAACTGTCCGCAAATGAGCACAACGGGGCTCTATGGAAAACCCGTGCAGCAGTCCCCACTGCACGGGTTCTCTGCCCGGCGGTTTTTCCGCCCACAGGCCAGGATATTATACATGCACATTCTTCCGTCCGGTTTTCGGACGGAATATGTGCATATCAATGTGAAGGGGGAAAGCTTTACTCCGCTCATCGCAGAGAAAAGCCATCCCCCCCCCCCCCTCTGCCGTGGGGACGGCACTTAAACAGGACAAATACCTTGTCCTCTGCCATGGGGACATGCCCTAAGGGTATGTTCACACAGCATATTTGCGGTCCATATTTTGGAGCATAATCACGCTGCAATACACCTGAAGTACATACCGCAAATATGGTAATTCATATCTCTCATTGACAGCTATAATTAGCTGATGTATTCCCCGATGTGTCGGGAAAAGTGAGTTTTTTTGGGAGCCGGCATAGAGCAGTTTAGAAGTACGCTCTGGCTAGCACGTACTTCTAAAACACTCGGCATATCGTGGTACGTACAGTTCACGCCACAATACGCCTAGTGAACAAACCCTAAGGTGAGATATAGATGGTAACTGGAAAACAAAATTTTCAAACTGTGACATACAATACACTTTTCTCTATTGCTCTTCTTTCTGTATTCGTGTTCAGGGCTCGAAAGTGGATGAAAATAAAGACGTACTGAGAGAGACAGAAGTCTGGCAAAGTTAAGGTTGCTGTTGCGTGTGTTAATGTTGGGCTATGGTCTGTCTGCCAATGAGGATCTTGTACACTAACCCACAGACTAAGAAGACAACCAGTTTTAGGAGAAGAAAATCACTTTAATCCTGGGCATAAAGCGGATTAGAGGTAAAACCCTACGAGGAATGTTTATACCTGCCAGACTCTGTTCCCCCTCTCTGCGCTCACGCACTTGTTATTAAATCTGACTCTTGTACTATTTAACACAACTAAATGTAATGGTAAATAAGAAATAATAAAGAATTACACAGCCATTGTGCTTTAGGGGCAAATATATCACTATAGGTCGATTGCTCATGGCATATGGGCATCTGGTCACCACCATCTACATCTCACCCTGGTCACTCTTTTAGGTTCCATAATGATGTCCTTGATGAAATTAGGATTCCCACTTGACGCTTTCCACAAACAAGGTGATCATTAATGATTCAAGCTCAATCTTATTGTTCTAACAACACCAGATTCTAAGATGTTGCATTATAACATGTAGCTAGCTAAACTTTATACGCATACTACATTGATTTAGCTCACCTAAGTCCTGTTTCCTCGGTTTCATTTTTGAATTCAGTGTTTACTGGCTTCTACTGGCTGCAGTGACAAGCTGCTGAGGACACAAGCTCTGTAGCTATAGCGACCAGCGCTGGCAGCCTATCAAGAGAGATTAAACGGGTCTGTAGCTATAGCGACCTGAGGAGCTGATGCAGCCCATACAAGATATCTAGGAATAGGTATCACACAGTTAATAGACACATATTGCAAAGTGACTTGTTTTTGAAAGATCTTTAACATAAAAAACAATCCTTATAGTGAGACAACCCCTTTAAATTGAGCAAGCAGTCCTTTGCAAGTATTACTTTGACCTTATGGATCCTCATTTTTCAGAGCTAATGTTTCTTATATGTCATCAAAGTCTGGTATGTCTTGGGAACGGGCCCCCAAAAGTGTCTGCTGCTCAGAATGTAGAGCTGATCGCGTTTGAATGACTCTCCATTCTGTTCTATGAGAGTCCCCAGTACAGCCGAACACACTGCTGCCCTGTACTTGGAACTGAATGTGCCATCAGAGAATATGATAGGAATGCCACTTTAATTCTCAAAAAACAAAAAGTGCTTCAGACCTACTTTCTTTCATTGCTTGTAAACATTTCATGAATTAGCAATGCAATGTTGGATGGGGTTCCTTGGGCCCACAAGAGGAAATTAAGGCCAACGCTCTGTCTCTACAGAACGTGCACATCCATACATAGTAATCTTTGTTGCTATCATTGTACACATTGGAAACCTCATTAAAAAAAATTCATACTTTTTTGTAAATCCAAAAGAAGGAACAGACTCTAGTGGCAAGTAACTGATATCAAAATCAGCTCCAAGTAGGACCTTTGGGGTCCATTAGCGTGTCAGAATCCGGACCCACTCAAAAATGCTAAGATATACTACTGGGCATATAAAACATATTAAAATCCAAAGACCAACAAAAACGTCTACGCGTTTCGAGCCTCCACAAAGGGATCTTAGTCATGACCATGAAAATGTGTTAAAGAAAACGCCCTAAGGCCTCGTTCACACGGCTTATTTCAGAACGTATTTACAACGGATTTCCGATGTAAATACGTTCTGAAATCAGTTGAAAATCAGTTGCAAATACGTGCCACTAAGTGTGGCACGTATTTGTAACTGATTTCCCGACGGATTCACCTTTCTACAATCTTTGTAGGTGGTGAATCCGTCCGAAAAATAAAGACATGTGAATTGTTTTTCCGTCCGTTTTGCCGTCTTCAATCCGCGGCGGCAAGCCGGAACGGAACTATGCGACGTGTGAACGACGAGCCGTATTTTCTATTAAAAATCAATAGAAAATAGGCTGTGACTTATTTCGGACGGATTTGCCGACGGATGACATCGTCAATCCTTTCGGCAAATCCGCGGCGAAATAAGCCGTGTGAACGAGGCCTTAAATAGCAACATGATTAGAAACCAGCTGACATCTGTTCATTAACCCTTACTATGATACATAGTAAAAAAAAAGCACAAATTCAATGCAACAAGTATTATATATATATATATATACACTCACCGGCCACTTTATTAGGTACACCTGTCCAACTGCTCGTTAACACTTAATTTCTAATCAGCCAATCACATGCGGCAACTCAGTGCATTTAGGCATGTAGACATGGTCAAGACAATCTCCTGCAGTTCAAACGAGCATCAGTATGGGGAAGAAAGGTGATTTGAGTGCCTTTGAACGTGGCATGGGGTTGTTGGTGCCAGAAGGGCTGGGCTGAGTATTTCAGAAACTGCTGATCTCCTGGATTTTCACGCACAACCATCTCTAGGGTTTACAGAGAATGGTCCGAAAAAGAAAAAACATCCATGAGCGGCAGTCCTGTGGGCGGAAATCCTTGTTGATGCCAGAGGTCAAAGGGAATGGGCAGACTGGTTCGAGCTGATAGAAAGGCAACAGTGACTCAAATAGCCACCCGTTACAACCAAGGTAGGCAGAAGAGCATCTCTGAATGCACAGTACGGCGAACTTTGAGGAGATGGCTACAGCAGCAGAAGCCCAAACCCCTGGTGCCACTCCTTTCAGCTAAGAACAGGAAAACTGAGGCTTCAATTTCCCCAAGCTCATCGAAATTGGACGTAGAAGATTGGAAAAAACTTTTTGCCTGGTCTGATGAGTCTCGATTTCTGCTGCGACATTCGGTTGGTAGGGTCAGAATTTTGCGTGAACAACAGGAAAGCATGGATCCACCCTGCCTTGTATCAATGGTTCAGGCTGGTGGTGGTTGGTGTCATGCTGTGGGGAATATTTTCTTGCATCTTTGGGCCCCTTGGTACCAATTGAGATCGTTTGCAACACCTTGTTGAATCTATGCCACGAAGAATTGAGGCAGTTCTGAAGGCAAAAAGGGGGTCCAACCCGTTACTAGCATGGTGTACCTAATAAAGGGGCCGTTGAGTGTATATATATATATATATTGTGGCCGACCGACCTCAGACGGTCGCAGGGTTCTGCCACTAGGTGGCGAACAGCAGGAGATCTGCTGCCGACGTGCCACCGAAATTCTGGTTTTCGGTGGGGGAAGGCAACCATTTGGCGTCAGAAACCCTAGGTTACTGACATGTGTATCTAGTGTGGCTGCTATTGGGGTTTTGATGGGTTGCCTTTTCCCCGGGACGGTCACAGGTTGGGTGGGAGGCCGTCCCCCCGTTCCAGGCCCGGTTCGGTTCCAGGATTTACCAGGCATATAAAAAGCCTGTCTCTGCAGGTGACAGGGGGCGTGGTTGCTGCAAAAACCTGGAGCAGCATGGAGCTTGAGACAGAGGCTCTGGCCCCCCAGAGGCTTGGAAGAAGCTGGGACCCAGCGGGAGACTGGGACAAAGTGTTTGGGTGAGACTGGACATTAGGTCTGTTCACATGTGAGGGGAGGGACTCTGTACACATGTGTAGTTAGTGGTCAGACGGCCGAGGTTTATTTTGTTGTTTTTGTTGCCTGCTTTAATGTCTGTGCCTCAATAAAGCTGGTTGAGGCCAAGTTTAAACGGAAGGGCCGGAGTCAGAGTGCCAACTGTCTTACCAAGGACGGCGATCTGCGAGCTGAATGACCCCCGGGCCGGCCAGTGGCGGCCGAAGGATGTGAAGCTTACTATATATATATATATATATATATATATGTATATATATATATATATATATATATATATACATGAAGAAAAAAATTGCGTTTTAATTTTGAAAAATTCAGGAGTGCTGGAGAGTTTTCCCACTTTGTGGTCAAGCCATTATCTGCTCAACTACAGCCGGGTGTTTTCTTCGGTGTACCACTGATGTACATAGGTGTAGATCCAGATAAACAGAGGACTATGACTGAGCAAAGTGGGTGAGCTGATCTTCCATTTACTATTACACCAATGGACCAGTCCGCCCCAGGAGGAATATACACAGCCGAGTCAAATTATTATGACCACCAAGTCATATCCAGATAGACGGGTTGGGAGTTACTCAATAAGGTCCTGGTAGGTTGTCATAGGTATCTGGAGCCATGGTTACCGCAGTGCAGTGGTGCTCCTCAGTTTCTACATTGCTTATTAGCAATGAAGCCATTCGTCCACTGATGATACACCTTCACCACAGCAGTGAAGAGTTCACAAACTGCGCAGTTTCAGAAATACCTCCACCTTTGGTCTGAAAGCCAATAAATATACCTTTTTGCAACTCTGATGAATTGCCCCTTTTACCAATGGCAGCAATGAGGGATATGTATGTAGACAGCCTATCGTACATCTTATATACCCACCAAGCCAGCTCACCACACGTGACTTTCTTCATGAGTTAGTCGCTGCTGACTTCGAGTGTAGGAAGTGGTCGTAACAACGTGACTTGACTGTGTAGTTCGACTACAGAGCTGCAATGCAACAATCGCTGCTAATCGTGGTAGATAGAAGCTAAAGGTCTCAGCTGCATGGAAGTGTACCAAATTTTAATGGATAGATCTATGAAACCTTGAAATTAACAATTCCATTAGCAAAGTATTGTAATGAAAATTTTTCCTATAGACCATGCCACCTGAACCTTAATATTGTTCCTGTAATCTTCCAAGATTATGTTTAAGGTTCTTTTATTTTTTCAATTAGAAACAGCGCCACTCTAGTATAAGGTTATGTTGGTTTAGTGGCGGCGTATAGCAGCGTGTACTGTACGCTCAGCTATACGCCCGCAGCTTCAGAGGGACACCCTGGCCAGAGCGTCTCTCTGAAGCTTTCACTGGTTGTCATTCACCCGGGCGTAAGTGCCAGGAAGATTTGACATGTCAGTTTTTTCTCCGAGCGCATATTCTGTGCTGGGGGAAAGAACAGGTAATCATTGATCTCAATGCGAGCTATGAATTACTGTAATGTCGGCCCGTAGCGTAATGTCAGCGTATTGAAGCGCTATTATGCGCCGAAGTACGGACCGACATTACGCCATGTGAACATACCCTAAAGGTTGTGAATGGGTAGTACAGCTCATTAACATTCAGCTGAATGTGGCTAAGATGCAGTACCAGACACAGTCTATGCAGAAAATTGGTACTATTTTCTGGAGAAAAGAAGACCCTATGGGCCTTATGTATCAAAACTGTCTAACAGTAAAACTGTCTGTGTTTCCCATAGCAACCAATCAGAGCTCATAGAAACCCCAATCAGGGTAGTTTTATTTCCAAGAGTTTAAAAAAAATATAACTGAGCTTGATTGGTTGCTATGGGCAACAAATAGTTTTACAATTGGACAGTTTTGATAAATTAGGCTCTTTGGGCCACATTTATGAAAACTGTCTAGGTGTAAGGTGTTTTGTTCCCCATAGAAACCCCAACAGAGCCCCATGCACCAGGCGCATAGCCACCAGACCCAAGAACCAATCAGGTCGTAGCAACCGAGCTCTAGCAACCTTTTAGAGCTTCCCTTTCATTTTTTTCAGAGCACTATATGAAATGAAAGAGGAAGTCTGATTGGTCGCTTTGAGCTCTGTTTGGTTGCTATGGGCTCTGATTGGTTGCTTGGGAAAACCAAGACATCTTAGGCTATTTCCACGGCTTAACTGGGGACGAATTACGCCCCGCAATTACGCCGTGTGGACGGGGGCGGGAGCGGGGGAGGGGGGACGGGGGGGCCGCCCCTCGCCCCCCCATTGATTCCCGCGGGCGTTACCCCGCTGGTAATTCACGGTCACTTATCACCCCCCGGGGGGATTCGCCGAGCGGGGAAGAGGAATGTAATCCATAGTTTCTATGAGAACTGGGTTTACCGTAAGGGGACGGCCCGTTTTCAGTCCGTAATTTGCGCACTTTTGCGCGTAACTACGGACCGAAATACGGCCCCTTTTAAGTCGTGTGAACATGGCCTTAGACCTAGACAGTTTTCATACATGCCCTCTTTGTTTTTATTCTGGGCAACCCTTTTGAAACTGACATTGTGGCTGATTTGGAGGAATTTCCTCCTATATTTTGTGTAAAAATTTTTTTTTCATTGGTTATTGACTGATACATTTCTTATAATTAGTTAAAAGAAGATGGCACGGGCATAACTTAAATCTCCTGGGCCCCATTACAAAATCTATAAAAGGACCGCCACCTACCATGTGACATAATAATATTGGAGTCTTCTTATGTCAGAGGGACCTTGAGGCCCCTTCAGGCTTCAGGCTCCAGGGCCTGGTAGCGACTGCTGTCTCTGTACCCAATATAGCTAAGCCTCCGGTAAAATGGTGCAGTGCGAAAACTATTAGGAGCTGTATAAAGTACCTGTGGTTTGGAAATTACTTGGATTGGGTACTAAGGACCCCATTGCCCAATAGGGGGGAGAAGGAAAGAAATGGGTCTTTGTAGCAATTTAACAGAACAGCAGTATTATCTACATCTGGAGACAGACAATGATTAACCTGCTGCCTTCCCAGTAGCAAACACAAGGGAGTGTAATCAGGGAGCAGACGCTGAGCAGTCTGCAAGGTTAACTCTTAACTGTGTCTCTAAAATATCTTCAGTGCTTCTTAGTGAAACGGAATACCCAGCTCTTTCTAAATGGCAATTACCAGGAAAAAAAAAGAAACAGTAATTGCACTTTATTTGCAGAGACGTCACCACCTAAATCTTAGAGGCATAGAAATTCAGTTTTTGGATTGAAGTGTATTAAAGTGTGTGGAAAAAAGATTTTAGAGCGACATGTCAGAAAAAAGATGCCTCCATGCCAGTTTTAACGCGCATTTTTTGAGTGTAAAGGACTGAATGAAAGAACTTCAAAATCTTTCATGGGTATAAACCATTAGTCAATTGATGCGCCTAAACTAAAATGCAAGCAAATTTTTTCGCAAAAATATATTTCTAAATTTGATGGCCCTTTTGTAAGTGCATTTAAATGTGGTGCCTGGTGTTGATTTTTTTTATATAGAAATAGGGGCTCAACATTTTTTTTGGGGCAAAAAACACCCAAAAAAATGGTGCAGCCCCAAAAGGGAATGTTTCCCCCTTAGGGTAGTTCCACGGCTTAGTTGCGGGGGTGCAGGGCCCCACAATTTCGCCCGGTCTTTGGGGGTTGCGCTGATCGGGGTATACTCCCCCCCAACGCCGCGGGGGGGGGGGTGCCGGCCCCCTAGAATGTCATTTTCCTGTTGGAAAGCGCCGCGAAAAAATGACTGCAATTTTCTCCCCACGCATACAAAAAACTTTTTACGCCCGGGGGAGCGGAGGGGTAATCCCCCTTTCTCTATGGGGAAATGGGATTTTCGAATGATTGGGGGGCATTTTGCTCAATTTTTAGCGAGCGCTCCAAAACGTGGCAAAAAGCGCCCCGAAAAAACTGTGTGAACATACCCCCTTTGAATTTTTTACTCCCAAATTTCTTTACAGGGATTCCCATTTAAAAAAAAACAAAAAACAAAATTAAAAATATATATTTTTATTATATAAATATATATATAATATATATATTATATATATTACTGTAAATTTTTCAGTCAATTTAAAAAGTTTTTGGGGGACCCCTATTAATCTTAAAAAATTTTTAGTTTAAATATTTGGGTGTTTGCAACGCCATTTCAAATTTTTATATATTAATAACTATGGACACAGTAAAATTTCCGGATTTAAATGAGGTTTAGCCCTAAACAAAATGTGCAATTGCTTAACCAAAATTTGACCGGGGCAAAAAAATAGGACACCCCAACAGAAAAGTGCATTTTTTATTTATTTGATCCCCCTTTGCAAAAAATAAAAGCCCTATCGCTTCCTGTAGCTTTTTAAACTTTTTTGGATCCGGTGAAGGATTTTTGACCTTTCCCTTTTTTTAAACAATTCAAGTTATTTTAATTTGATGGTCGCCGACAAGGACACCCCTTTCAAAGTATCCCCAAGATTTCAATGATATTCAGGTTGGGGAACTGGGATGGCCATTCCAGAACATTGTAATTGTTCCTCTGCATGAATGCCTGAGTAGATTTGGAGCTGTGTTTGGGATCATTGTCTTGCTGAAAAAATCCAATCCCGGCGTTTAAATTCAAATTCATCACTGATTCTTGTACATTATTCGAAGAATCTGCTGATACTGAGTTGAATCCATGCGACCCTCAACTTTACAAGATTCCCGGTCCGGCATTGGCCACACAGCCCCAAAGCATGATGGAACCTCCACCAAATTTTACAGTGGGTAGCAAGTGTTTTTCTTGGAATGCTTGTGTTTTTGGGACGCCATGCATAACGCCCTTTTTGTATGGACCAAACAACTCAATCTTTGTTTCAAACAGTCAAAGGACCTTCTTCCAAAATGAAGCTGGCTTGTCCAAATGTGCTTTTGCATTACCCCAGGCGACTCTGTTTGTGGCGTGCTTTCAGAAACGGCTTTCTTTCGCATCAACTTCCCATACAGCTTCTCCTTGTGCAAAGTGTGTGTATTGTTTGACCGATGCACAGTGACACCATCTGCAGCAAGATGATGCTGCAGCTCTTTGGAGTGTGGTTTGTGGATTGTCCTTGACTGTTCTCACCATTTTCTTCTCTCCCTTTTGATATTTTTCTTGGCTGCCCACTTCTGGGAACTAACAAGAACTGTCCCTTGGGGTTTCTTCCATTTCCTTACTATGTTCCTCACAGTGGAAACTGACAGGTTAAATCTCAGAGACAAACTTTTTGTATCCTTCCCCGAACAACTATGTTGAACAATCTTTGTTTTCAGATCATTTGAGGTTGTTTTGAGGGGGCCCCCTGATGCCACTCTTCACAGGGGATTCAAATTTGGGAAAAACTTGCAATTTGGGCCCCCTTAAATACCTTTTTACATTGGATACACCTTGGGTATGAAGTTCAAAGTCAGGAGGTTTACAAAACCCAATGTTGTTTCTTCAAATTTAGTAAAAAGTAGTTTGGGATTCAAATCAATAAAATGTTAAAGGGTACCCCAAATGTTTGCACCAGTCAAAATTTGGTTTAATGCAATTGCACATTTTTGTGTTAGTCATAAAAACCCCTTTTTTAAACGGAAAAAATTACTGGTCCATCAGTTTTTAGAAAAATTTTAAAAATTTAATGGCTTTTTGCAAACACCCAAATATTTAGAACTAAAAAAAAGATTTGAATTTAAAAGGGGGCCCAAACTTTTTTATTGAACCCGTAATATTGTGTGATATATATTAATAAAATTTTTAAAAATAAATTTTATAATTAATATTATATTACACAAAACAAAATTTAAGGGGGCAAGAGTGGGGGGAAAAAATTATATTTACCTCCCGGTCACCCGATGCTGCTGCTCTGGAGCTCCGCGGTGATCCACTCTTCCTCATTCCTGAGTTCTTCTTTTGACACGCTGGAGGGACTCGTGTTTCGTTATAAGTGAATAGAACGCGCCTCTCCCGCAACCCGGGACAAGAACCCGGAAAGGAAGAGAAGCGCATCTCACTGGGAGCTCCAGAACAACAGCTTTGGGGTGACATGTAGGCAAGTACCATTTTTTGGTTCTTTTTTTTTTTCCCATTTTGGCCCTATTTAAATATATAATTACATGTGTTACATACATGGAAAGGTGTTGTTCACTATATATATGTGTATATATATTTTGTTTATATTATATGTGTGATATTAGAAAAATAATAATATATATATATATGTGTGTGTGTATATGTAAAAGTATTGTATGTGTATATATAATATTTTATATATATTTATTATGTAAATATATAGATGGGAAAAACACCTTTCCATGTATGTAACACATGTAACCATATCATCCAGTGGGCTACTTGTGAATGTATTAATTTCAGCGATGTAATGCAGCTTCTGGACCCCAACTATTTAAAATACTGCTATCTTCTTAATTGGCAATAAGACCTTTGGGCTTCCTCAATCACCAGGGCTTGGGTGTGACTGCTACATGTTCTGTATAACCCACTACAGTTATAGCCTTTTAAAAGGTATAGCTCCTTTTAGGTCTATGCAGTGACAATCTACCATCTTACTCATTGCAGACCATGGTCCTGTAGTTGGAGCTGTAACAATAAAGCCACTGACAATCAAGTAAGTAACATTCTCTCACTAGGCTAGTCCATCTGATCTGGTCCCTTAGCAGACCTATTGTAGCATAAGATGATGAGAAAGTTACTATTGGCTATGACACAAAGGTGTCAGAGCACAAAGTACATTGCACCTTGCTGTCTATCAGGCTGAGTAGCCGTTTAAATTAGCCACTCTGACCTATGTCCTATGCTGAAAGAGCCTAACATTTGTATATGAGCATCAGTGCTGAACCATGGAGCAATGGAAGAAGATGGCCTGGTTTGATCAATAATATTTTCTTTTACATCATGTGGATGGCCCGGTATGTATGAATAATTTACCTGGGGAACAGATGGCACCCACATGCACTTTGGGAGGAAGGAAATGGACAGAGACAGTCTGATGCTCTGGGTAATCTACTGGGAAATCCTTGGTCCTGGAATTCATGTTGATATTACTTTGCCAATTACACAAGCATTATTTACAGGCCACGTACACCATATCTCGGCAATGATGGTCCTTAATTCCAGTGGCCTCTTTCAGCAGCATAATGTGCCTCGCTACACTTCCAAAAATCAGGTAGGGTTTAAGGAACATGTCAAAGAAATCATGGTGTTGGCCTTCAAATTTTCAATCCAAACGAGCATCTGTGGGATGTGTTGGAAAAGCAAGTCAGATCCATGGAGGCTTTACCTTGCAACTTTCACGATCTAAAAGATCTCTTGCTAATGTATGAGTACCAGGTACCACAGGACACATTCAGAAGTCTCGTGGAGTCCATGCTTCGAAGGGTCGAGGATTTTTGGCAGCAAGAAGAGAACCTCAACAATGGCACAGGTAGATTTAATGTTATGGCTTCTTACTGTAATTACAGTCAGTAGTTCTGCATTGATGTAAATATTACACCACCAACATGACCTAAAGACAATACTATTATATTCCATATAGACATAGTAAACTACATCGCACAAAATAACCGATGGCTGGACATGATCCTAATACAACGCTATGATACTCTCTGCAGACCTAGAACACTTAATCACCCAACATGACCTAATTACTGCGCATTACCTCCATATAATGTGTAAAAGTACTCTATGAACATTAAGGGGGGTGTTGCCACCATAGACTTTGATGGCATGTAAAAAATGGATATGACATCAATGTATAATAGACTCAGTTCCCACCTTTAGGACCCACACCTATCATTGGAATGGGCCTCTGAAACTCTTGGCTGAGAATGGAGAGCCGGTCATGACTACCCATTCTGGTCTAAGGGAGTTCTGGGTACGGGTGAGCAGTGTATTCGGATGTACTGGGAACTGGCTCCCCATTCTATGTCTACTATTTTGGGGGCTCATTCTCAAGAGAAGTGTGGATCCCACAGGTGGGACCCATACCTATTAGACTTTAATGGCATATCCTATTGATACGCCATCAAAGTGTATAGTGGGAACACCTACTTAGCTCTACAGTGCCCAATGTTATCTGACCAACGAACATGGATTGAACATGGACTGTAATACAATTAGAATACACTCTAAATATAAATTACCATACTTCTCTTATTTACGGACTCTTTGCGCAAGTCCAGTGTTCAAAAATGTACAAAGCACCTGACATAGCCAAACTATACTTTTACATATCTATAATACTATGCACATTATACATGTGGCAAACATAAAATAACATAAGGGCATAGTTGAGGGAAAAGGCTGCCAGTCTGAGTGTTTTGTGGGTCCCAACAAGCAATTCTGTATTGGGCTGACTATTGGTCAGGGCTGGGGTAGCAAACTGAATGAGGTGAATAAAAAAAGACTCTGGTACGATGGTAACACCTGCAAACTACACCTAATCTAATGATAATGTATTCATGGTTATAATTATAATGAGAAATATCCCTTTCAAGGTCACAAATTTTGAAATTGTAGGATGCCATAGATGTGATGGACGGTTGACGGCTTGACATTACATAAGTTATTAACTGTTTGTGGCGTCCCCTGTGTTGTATATGTATACATAGGTGTGATGATAAAGCACACATAGGTTACTCCACATCATTATGTGGCTCACTGAATGGCTATATTTTTCTGGAGACAGGCATTCCAGCTTTTTGGCCTTCAAGCTCCTAGAACAGCTTCCAATTCAGGAGGGCACACGAAGCAATATCCCCGGCCAAGTACGGACCAGGCTTTGGCTGTGAGAGAAATTTTCCAGCCACGGTGGAGCCAGCAACATTTACATTCTTCTATCTGAAGTAAATCCCTAATCCCCTACAAGATTTACAGCCTGGCTACACTATCTTTCTCTCTCCCTTCTCTCTGGCTCTTTTCTTCTGTTTGTGTCATTATTTCTAAATCTTTGTCTCATCTCTCACTTACTCCTGCAGTCTGTCTATCATTTGCCATATTCTGCCTGTCTGTGCCAATGCAGGGTCACTTAATGATAATTAAAATAAGAAGTACCTTTATGATACCCTAAGGACCAGCAATTTATTACTCTGTAGTGCTGGACTTGGACTGTGGAGGCTGATGAAACCAGCATACAGACAGCAATAACTTCTACTCTAATTACCCACTTCAATCAAAGTGAATGTTCCTCGTGGTGAGCAAGTCCAAGACAGTGAAGACCTACCGTATATCTGCTGATGTCATTTGTATTGCTGTGCCAGTATATGGAGAAATAGGGCTGGATCTTGTTTATTATCCGAATTACATTCATCTGAATACACAGCATAAGCATATGTGCAAATGTTATATTTTCTATGAGTAGTAGCCAAACTCACCCACCACTCCATATTGCTGAATGTTCGGGTAATTGTGTCTAATTCTCCCAATATGTTCTTTTTCAGTTATTTGATAGTTTTTGTGCTATTTCAATAAACCTACCTATTCAGATTCTGACTGTCTCGAAGGGGAGCAGGGGAAACACCCCAGTGGGCCCTGAGTATAGTAGGCTTTTGGGTATGGCAGCTCTGAGTCTGCTTTTCAGGGCGATAGGAAGAGAAAAAGAGATAGAAAGCAAGAGTCATGTCCACTGTGTACAGTCACGTACAGTGGCTGTAGAATGGGTCCCAAAAATTGACTTCACTGGTGGGCCCCAAGAATCAACTTCACTGGCTGGTCCCAAGAATGAACTCCACTGTGTGGGCCCCAAAATTGACTTCACTTGTGGGCCTCAAGAATCAACTTCACTGGCAGGTCCCAAGAATTAACTCTACTGGTGGGCCCCAAAAATTGACTTCACTTGTGGGCCTCAAGACTCAAATTCACTGGCAGGTCCCAAGAATTAACTCTACTGGTGGGCCCCAAAAATTTACTTCACTGATGGGCCTCAAGAATCAACTTCACTGGCGGGCCCCAATAATCAACTTCACTGGTGGGCCCCAAGAATCAATTTTACTGGTGGACCCTAACAATTAACTTTACTTATGGGTCCCAAGAATTAACTTCACCAGTGAACCCCCAGAATCAACTTCACTTGTGGACCCTAAGGATCAACGCCGTTGGTGGTTCCCAAGAATCAACTTCACTTGTGAGCACCACACACCCCACTCTCACACTGTACCTATGGACTACAAAACTGAAGCAAAACATGGCTGTTAAGGTGGCATGCTGTACCAAGAGAAACAGCCAGTCTAGTTATTTCGTCTCCCTTACCACTGACTGCTGTCAGACAAGCTGTTTAAGAAGTGCCTGCCGAACATGTTATGAGGGGTTCCTGATTCTAAAGTATGTTCATTAAAAAGTGTTAATTAATTTTAAAGTTTTAGCCAATTTTTTTAGGTGCTTCACCGACTTGGAAACCCTCTAGAATAGGATAGGTGATATATTTGGGACTCAAGCTTCCAGGCCCCAATGTTTTGTGTCCTTTCATCATCATAATACGATCTGTCTTATATGTAATTTCAATTACATAGGTAAAGCTCTGTTCACAGTTCAGTTTTAGCTTTTATTGGAAGTATTCATCGGGAGTATTCTCCAACATATAAACCTCAGTGTACGCAAAAGGACAGTTTTAGCATACACTGCATGTATAGAGGCCTATGGATAGTGTATGAAAAACAAAGTGTGAACAGAGCCCAAGCATTAGCTTTGATACTTTCCAAATTCCCATTACTATATAGTGTATAAGACAGGGCTTAAAAAGGTTGCCCTGTAAAAGCAATGCCTGTCTATATCAGGCATATAGCCATTATAGGTTAGGGGTCATAGATCAGTCACAGGATGGACATGACTTCTTCAGAAACTCAGATCCATGTACAAATTTGTGTAAGTCTAGTGTTTTCTAAAAAAAAAAATGGTGTACTGTGAACTCTCCCCCCAAAATTCTTCCAGTATGTTTTAGTATCAGCTCCGTAGACGTTACTGAAACCACAATTCATCAATGGGACCTACAGGTTCAATATTGAGATATTGGAGATGATGAAGTCTTTAGAACATTTTTAAGCCCATGGATCATGGACATGCTTGGTTGCTGTGCTTTGAAGTGAAATGTTTTGCTCAGTCTGACGCTACAGAAGCTCCTTAAAAATTAGCCTAAAATATGATCTAAATCTATGGTTCTAATGGTTTAAAGTCGTAAGAATAAGCCCTATGGTTCCTTCACCACACACAACTGACTGAAGGGTGTAGAGAGGGACCTGAAACATGATGGAGACAAATGGCAATTCTCACTGTGACTCCTCTAAATGATGTCCATTCGTTTGTTCAGAGGTGAGGACACAGTATGAAACCAAAATGATGTTTCGGCATACATACATCCAGGTTATTCCTGATATAGGTTAGGGACATTTGGTATAGACACATAAAACTAGTATGATTCTGTTATTGAAATTTTTATTGCTCTACTAGAAATACATTGCAGACTTGACCAAGTTGTAAAAATACGTATGTGTATTTATTGGCCTGCCTGATTATGCTGTTTGTTTGAAGTCTAACCAGAAATTACACTATCATCTTGGTATTTCTGAGAACAAAGCAACGAGAAGTCAAAGCCTTTTAATTCAAATCCCTCCTATAGCTCTTGCCATAAGTGCTGCGCCCAATGAGTTCAAATTAGTTCACGTTTTTACATTCTACGCTTTATTAGAAGCTTCTACCGCTCTGTCGTTCCAATTAATATTTATCCTGTCTTTAAAATTATTGATACTCAACTATTATGATGCCAAAAAATGTAAATTACTTAATAATGTAAAGTGTATGTATATACAATTGTGGCTCATTTCTTCATCCTGTACGCCGCTTAGAATAAGTAAGCTCTGTTATAAAACTATAAGCTTATGTACATAAACTAAGGATTTTCTTCTGTGGATTTGCCGGCAGAAAATCTGCAGCATATTTTGGTACCAGCAAAGTAAATGAGATTTTAAGAAATTCAAGTGAAATCTGCAAGGACATTGACCGGAGGTTCCAATTTTTAATCCTTGGCATGTCAATTTCTGTTGAAGAATCCTTGCCGATTTATTGCATTTTTTTCTAGTTGACTTTAATGAGGAGGCCAAAACCTGCAATAAATCCACAATAAAATGTTTATTGTGGATTTTGATGCAGTAAAAAAGTGCTTTTAAAGACGTTTGAGGCAAGACTGTCTAAAAATTAGACCGTGTAAACTTAGACTACACAGTCTCAAAAAGTGTCACATTTATCATAGTGTTACTAAATCTGGCAGATGTTTAGACTGTCTAGTGTTACTTTACACCTTTTACTAGTTGGCTTGTAAAAATTAGTCCCAAACTCAAATTTATTTTTCTAAACCTAACCGTATCCCTAAGGTTAATCTGTCATTGTGCAGCATTCCCAGCCCAATGTTACATCGGCTAAATATTATTTGGAATGACAGAGCAGTAGAAGCTTTTAATAAAGCGTAGAACATAAAAACATGAGGGATACCCCTATGTTATGGTAAATGGAAGTGATGTTGAACTGGGAGCGCTGCAGAATAGTAAGTCAAGCCCTAAAAAATCCTAACCCTAACCTACAGGTCTCAAACTTAGGCCTGCGGGGAAAGCTGGTCCAGTGTAGTTATATTTGCCCTGCAAACACCAGCCAGGCAATGTACAGAATTGAAGAAGAAGAAACCAGGAGCTGTCACTGCACTGCTCTCACTCAGCTTCTTCCCCCTACATAGAGCAGAGAAGGGATCATATGGCAAGAGAAACAACTCAGACAGTGGGAAGACTGTAAAAGCACAGAGGGAGAACTGATAAGATAAGAAGAGCTCACAGGGAGAAACAAGGATCAACAGCCTCAACCCTTCCGAATCCTTCTAAGCCCCATGATCTTTGTTGGCAGCCGGATACTCCAAATGGCGACGCCCTGCCATGTAGCAGATAAGAAATACTATGAAGACCACAGGACACAGTGAGATAACTGTGGTCAGTAAAAATAAAGTAGCTTCCGGACTGTTTCTCTGGCCCTAAGGCCTTGTTCACACGGCTTATTTGGGCGCAGATTGGAGCCGTACTGCGCGCCGTATTTGCGCTGCAGTACGGCTCCAATCCGTCCCAGTCATTACGGTAATCCACAGTTCTCATAGAGAACTATGGATTCCGTCGCTCCTCCCCGCTCGGCGAATACGCCGCGGGGGGAGAAAGTGACATGTGAATTATTTACGGCGTGTACGCGCCGTAAATAATGCAATGTCTATGGGGCGGCGGGCAGCTCCCCCGCCGCACCCCCGCCCGCCCCCAGCCCCGACGCTTATTCAAGCCGTATTGCGGGCGGGATCCGTCCCACAATTACGGCTTGAATAAGCCGTGTGAACCGGGCCTAAGAGTGTACCAAGACATAAGGCAGTGGGGGAGAAAAGCACTTGAGGGAAAATACATGGTTCTGTCATGCAGCAGCAACACATAAGGGGGTGAGCAGCAGAACATCTTTTGTCTCCCACATAAAGCACACACACGTGCATAATGTCTATTAATCTTCAGTCTGGCTCAGTGGCAGATGCAGTCCTAGAGACTATTTACCAATTGGGGATCAATTGCAGACATTTTTTCACTAAATATCTAGGTTGGCCCACAACTTTTTGGTATTTGAGTTTTACACCCGTGCTCTAACACTTGAAACAATTAAACCCCAAAGAATAGAAGCTTAAAGGGGTTTTGTCACAAAGTGAGTTCCTTACCTCTTATCTGCTCAGGAGAGAATATAAACAAAGCATGCTGAATCATGTGGGAGAGGGAAGGGGGTGAGCAGAGAGCGAGGAAGCAAGGAGCGTCTCTAAAGTTTACTCAAATAATAACATTACAACCAGTGGATTCTTTATACAGCAGACAGACTGATACACTGCACTTTCTCCCCAGCCCCTTGCAAGCTCCTTCATGTTCCCTGTCATCAGATAAGAATTGCAAACACGCAATGGTCGTGTCTAATGTAAACTTTCAGAAAACTAAGGGGGACTGAGCAATGCTGTAGCTCTCACTGGCTTCCCTTTTTGTAATCACATATATTTAGAAAAGTGATTAAGTACCCATTTTGGAGGATCCCACATCAACATTACATCGTGGCAAAACCCCTTTAAGCACTGTGATAACTAAATACTGGACATAATGAATAGGCTACCAAATCAATGGACACCCTAATGGATTCAAGGGCCGCTGAACACCAGGAGCATTTGGCAACACCAAATAACCTCCTATGGTGAATTTTTATTTATTTGCTTTGAGCAGCAATAGAGATTGTCCAACCACTATCTTAGTCTGGTAGTGTATGGTATTCCAAAGTGAACATAATGGCGATCTTTTGGACTAGGGAATTCAATATGGCAAACACCCATCCAACTCAGCTGCTAGTCTTGCACTGAGGACTACATTCTTCATTATTGGTGGGGTAGCTATAGGGCTGCAGAGGTAGTAATAACACCCAGGGCAAGTTGCCTGCAGAGGCCCATTGGTCCTCTGCCACATAAGCAGACACCAGGGGCGACATGTCCCAATACGAATGCGCCATAGTTTTGATGTATTGTGCGGCAAAAATACTCTTGACACCATATTCTCGATAGAAAGGAATTTTGGGCATGTCACCCCAGATGTACAGATAATATATTGTTAGTGGGGCCCTGATACAGATTTTACATTGAACTCAAGGAGTCTCTGCTTTTGGGTATGTTCACACAGTGTAATTGAGTGGCGCATTTCGGCGTGTAACTGCACAGCAATACGCTCGATATACGCCCGCAATTACGGCAATTCATAGTTCTCATTGAGAGCTAGGAATACCTGACGTTTTCCCTGGCGTATAATACACGGCGGGGAGAACAAATGACATGCCACTTTTTCCCGCTGTTTACGTGCCAGGGAGAGTGACAGTCAATGGGAGCCGGCCATACACCGCGCCCCCGCAATACGCCTTATACTGATCAGTGTCTTTTACCATGGCTGCAAATCGATAAATTGCAATTGTGACAAAAAGCCGAAGGGGTAGAAGATCTTGGGCCAAATACATCAAAGAATAAAAACACTGTACACAGAAAAAAATACAATATTGTTCAATAGCCAACAGGACAAACAAGTTTTTTTTAATATCTATATATATATCACAATCTAGATTTTCTTTCACCCCAGTCATTGAAATACTAGTGGATCAGCTCAAACAGATTTTTATCACCAAAGTCTTTTGCCCCATTCCCAGGAAAATGACCATAATTTTAAAAAATAAGATGAAAACAAATATTTAATCTAGAAAAAAAAATGCTCCTGGCGCCCTCACCAGGTGCTTTAGTCGACCAGAAATCTCCAATCTCCGAGAGATAAGCATCAAATTTTACATCAGTGAGGCCCAGAAATAATTGAGTTATAGATCTGTACAGCGCTTTAGCTATGAGGTGGGTCCAAAGGGCAGAAAACGACAGGAAAGAATAACCATAAATATTTATAATGTCCTTTGTATGATCACGAGGGAGCTGATATGTGATCCATCAGTTGCCGGGAGAGAGGAAAGGTTTGTAAATTTGAGAAATAATAAACTAATGGATAAACCACAAGATTCTAAAGCATGTTCACAGACTACTACCTTTATTCGGACAGCCAATAACAATGGAAGCCAAAAAAGCCCGGGGATCCGCATTCAGATAATTCGTTCTGCTTCACCGCCCATCCATCAACCCAGGTTAACTTCTCAGGAGATAACAAAAGCATATAGGAAACATACTACCTATAAAGTCAATGTGATGTCCTTGTTGCTAGTGACACCAGAGCCATATATTGAGTGGTGGCATCCCATCTCCTTTTGTCCTCTGTGTTAAGAACATTATTAATTTCATCTATATAGAACAATGTGATTGAATGGTTATACTGATGTTCCCTAGTTTAAATGTATTTACTATTTTGCCATAGGCAAACTTAAACTCTATCAGTTCTTTATCTATAAAACACTAAAACATAACTTTTATTATGTATAACTCTTAACCTCTATACACACTATTTAAATACCTGATTTCTAACTTCACCATTTAACCCTTTCTACTTGTGAAGGAAGGAATAGCTCCTTTTCTATTATCAAGTCTGGTGGAGCACCACCTATTAACAGGAAAGCCTTATATATACAGCAATTTCACCAGCCAGGTTAGCTGGTGAAACATGTTGGGGAGGTCAGGCATGACGTTTTAAAATGTGATCTCATCTCTGTCTACAAGTGTCATCCG
This sequence comes from Phyllomedusa bahiana, assembly GCA_025379985.1. Taxonomy (NCBI): domain Eukaryota; kingdom Metazoa; phylum Chordata; class Amphibia; order Anura; family Hylidae; genus Phyllomedusa; species Phyllomedusa bahiana. The sequence goes on along the minus strand of JAODAL010009775.1, from coordinate 47,496 downwards.
CTGCAGAGGGTGTCACATGGGGGCCTTATTTGTTTTGTGTCCATTAGATTAGGGACGACTGCCCAAGTAGGAGGCTTGGGATCCCTTACTGTAGTTAGTAAATTGCTGTTATATAATGATTTCCTGTTAATAGGTGCTGCTCCACCAGACTTGATAATAGAAAAGGGGCTATTCCTTCCTTCAGAAGTAGAAAGGGTTAAATGGTGAGGTTAGACATCAGGTTTTTAAATAGTGTGTATAGAGGTTAAGAGTTATACATAATAAAAGTTACGTTTTAGTGTTTTATAGATTGAGAACTGATAGAGTTTAAGTTTGCCTATGGCAAAATAGTAAATATAGTGATCAAAAGTCACTCTCTTCTCTTGCGAGATTCCCATTTTTTTTGAGACTATTTGACTAGTTTAAATGTATCTACATTTTTAGTAGATGGGTATTTGTTCATAATAGGCAATGAATAATCAGAAATGAGTAAAGCTGTAGAATGTACACAATCGAGTCACTATGATCTCTTCCTATTTTCGACATCAGCAGTGCGTAGCTCATGAAGGTAGTCACGCATCATGAGCTGGCTTGGTGGATATTTAAGGTGTGTGATAGTCTGGCTGCACACATATGTCTTGTTGCTGTTATGGATTAAAGCAGCGTTCTCGCAAAAAGGGATGATTATTGGCTTTTGTGCCACGGGTGGCGGTATTTCTAAAACTTTGCGGTTAGTGAACTATTTGCGTGCTGCTGTAGGAAAGTGTATCGTGAGTGGACAAATGGCGCCATTGCGAATAAGCGATGTGAAAACTGCAGAGCACCATGTGCCATTGATGTAGGAGGTGAACATAGGCTACAAGCAAGGGCAGATTGATAGGCTACAGTGGAGCAGCTCACTGACAAAATTAACCAGGGGGATACCAGACATGTATCTAACAAAACAATTCAGTGAACCTGGGGCTCTGAAGCAGATGGATGTCACTGTACCTCTGGTTACAATATTGCATTAGCAATAAAAAAGCTTACATTTTTACGGTAGTGTTGGAATCGGACCTCCATTGATTGGCAAAGAGTTGCCTTCTCCGATGAGTCACATTTTCTGTTCTTCGAACAGATGGACATTGGCATGTCAGACACAAAACATCAGAGAACAAGCACCCTGCAACCATTGCTGGAAGAACACAAACTGGTGGTGGCAATGTTATATTTATGGAACTGTTTTCATGGCATTTTTTGAGACACTCATCCATGTGAAAGACACTATCAACTGATTTGGCTAAAAATCCACCTTTGCAGATCATGCACACCTATACATCCCGATAGTCTTTCTTGGGGCAAATGGAATCTTCCAGCTAGACAATGCCACATGTCACATTGCTAGAAATGTCTAACACTGGTTGAAAGAGCATGACCAAGACTTCTAAGTACTATCTAGCCCCCTAATTCTCCAGACTTTAACCCAATTGAGCATCTGTGGGACCTCATTGACCATTGTGTTGCCTCTATGGGTCCTTCCCCACTCACCCTCCAGCAGCTGTGGGATACAATCAGTATGGCTCCAGATACCTGCCAGGATCTTATTGAGTACATTTCAGCCCATCTAGTTGCATTTCGTGCTTTACACTGGGCTTCAAACATGCATACATAGCCCAAGCCTCAATGTAACATTTGTAACATTGCCACTAGAGATTGTTTCGTTCTGAATTTATTTGTGAGGAATCGTGTTAAAAATAGCTATTTCCTGGCTGCAGAGGGTCTGTATGTTGTTGTAGAACATTGTGCCATGCTGAAATATGCATAGGGAGCGTGGTTCGGTATTGAAACAATGTTAGTATGATATGCAGATAACAGGCGCTGCTCTTAGAATTGCTTCACACTTCACTTATGGGGTCAAAGCGGACCAAATAACTGAAGTGGGAACACAGCCTGATAGCTAGAAAGAACCGAGCAGAGGGCCAAGATCCCACTATAGCATCAAAAAGTGCACTCCTTTTACACCGTCATCAGATGATTCTACAAATTATGACAGAACCTGTTAAACGCTGATACATGTAGAGCCCTCTGAAAGAATGGAGAGGGTGTCGGCAGGAATTTTGTGTTGACGACACTGATCATGTTGCCCTTCCTTTCATTCGTCAGTGTCCGCTTTCAATCGGTCAATAATCCATCATGATCGCTAAAGCCAAAAAGAAACAGGAGTTGATCCAAAACAGAGATGCCTGAAATGGGATGTGTGCCACTGGGTGCTGCTGCCGTTGCTGCAGCAGGATGGACCACCACATCTGAGACACGTTTCTCCCAGGCCACTGGATGGTGACGCTGCATATGTTGATGCAGGGCCGTGATGTCAAGATTAGGTCCCTGGCCACGCTTCACTTTCTGCCCACAGGTTCTACATGTACACAGTCTGGTCTCTTGGCAAAAAACTGCCACACCCCTGAGTAGGTGATTTTACCACCAACACTCCGCACTGACTGACTGCTACTGCTGCTGCCTCGGTGAGTCCCTGTGCCGCTACTTTCTGGGCCGGAAGGGACCTGTGAAGCGGGGGGTCTACACCGTGGCCCTTTGGCTCCCCACCTCGCACTGCTGCCACCCTGCTAACTCCCGGCCACACTACCGACTTGCTGGCTGCGCCGCTACCTGACGCGCAAGCTGTCGCCGTCTTCTACCGATGATGATGATGAAACCCTTGCTTCACCTGGCTCCCAAGTGCGATCGGCTACATCGTCATCGATTAGTGTTACCCCGTCACTGCTGTCCTCCTCAACAGTCTCGGTGTACAGAGCCTGACCGCTTGCAACATAACCTCCCATGCCACTCCCCTCATCACTACTTGCCCGTCTACTGCAAGAAGCAGCAGATGTCTGCCCCCCCTCTTTGCTGCTCACTGTTCTCAAATGGTGGCACAGAGCCCACAGCACATAGTAGTTCTCTGGTTGAGGGAACCGAATGGGACAGAGGCGGGTTGAGGACAGGTGAGGGCCCCTGACCTGCTCCCGGGCCATGCCAACTAAGGGTTGTGTCTGACAAACCCACCGACTCTTGGCTGAGGTTGTCTGACATACTGTTTGATCAAAAATTTACAATAAAACAAACTCTGTTTAATGTAGATGTGTGTATATGACAAATACACAAGCTTTATTTCAAAGGTGTTTCACCGTATAAGTGAAAAAAGTATCTCTTTGGCACAGAGTACAATATCCCAAAATAATAACCTGCCTGTAATGGAGATGTATGTATGTGAGAAATACACACACTGTATTTCAAAGATAGTTCACCACAATAAGTAAAAGTAAGTCTTTGGCACAGAGAGCCATATCCCAAAATAAAAAATGCTGGTTCAGGAACATGTGTGTGTATATGACACACACACACTGTGTAGTTGAAAGGTATTTCATCCCAGTAACCATAAAATCGGAAGTATTTGGCACAGAGTGCAATCTAGTGCTGCTGCAGAGAGATCCGTGTACATAAGAGACACAGTGGCAACTGACAGAATGTAAAATGGCTGGCCTATTTATAGGGCTGTGACATCACAGAAGCTGGCTGCTAAATAATTGACCATTATAATTCCGGCTGTTGCTCTGACATCACGTCCATTTGTCTTCACTTTGGGTCTTGATGCCATGTTGGGTTACATAAAGGCCGTTATAGTAGCAACGCTGCAAAAGTGGAAGTCCCGGTGAATGGGTAAGTTAACCCATTTAAATTCAGTGAAAAAAACTAACCCTATATGCAATTTAGGGTTACAGTTAGGATTAGGACTCGATTTAGGGTAAGCTGAAAAAATACTGTGTTTCACTAATGTGCAAAAATATTCCTAGATATCTGTTGTCCCCAGAGAATATCTAAAGCTTTGAGAATGTACAAATAACTGCTATACAATTTTAATTATACTTTGCTTGTAGTAAGAATTTAATGTTATTTGTCCATTATTTTTTTTTACAACCAGTAGGGGGTGTATTTTTCCATATAAATATGTTTTCATCTGTCTCCGAAATCCCCCTCACAGAAAGCCACGTACAAGAAAAAACGCTCAAGAATATTTTCTAGCTTTGAGGGTTAAAATGATACGTGGAAATTCCCGAAGGAAAACAGGAGCCAAGATCTATGGCCCAGTTGAGGTGAAGGTGTTACTGGTATGTGCATTCCATTTTTACATCACAATACAATATTTCACTAGCATGCCGCAGTAAACACGCCACAATACAATTCTGAGAAATGATGGAGCTTCTCTCATCCATTCAGGTAAGTGACTCAGAGAAAAAGTCTCTGGCTCCTGGGATGAAAGACAGAAGAGGCCAGGAAGACAAACAGATTCTGCAGGGATTAACAAAAAGAATTTAATGACCCCCTGATTAGGATCGCTACATTTGGAAATGCAGAAAGAAGTCTGTGTTTTTTCCCCGTAATCTTCTGGCATGCAGAACATGGAGGCTTTCAGACGCCTCCTCATCTTCCCTCCATCCTCCTGGTTAGGTACTTTTAATAATTTCAGCTTAATGGCATAATTAGGGCAGGTGAAGAAAAGGAATATGGAATTTCCAATGTCTAACACACACAATGTCTAAACACGCACATCAATGTCAGCTTACCATGTGAAGTAACAAACAGGAGTGGGTACATCAGCTCTAGGACACTGGTATTAAAGGGGTATTCTTACAAAGGCACCTACTGTCCTATTGGAGCATATGGAAGTCTTTGAGAGTGGAGCTCATCAGGTTCTTTTCCTTCAAATGAAGTCCATTGTAGACCAAGTTAGGTTCAAATAGTTTAACTTTACTTGTTATCTTCTTTACATATAGTGATATAGAACATATAAGGCTAGGTTCACACGGCTTAAAATGGGCCATATTTCGGTCCGTAATTACGCGCCGAAGTGCGCCAATTACAGGCCGAAAACGGCCCATTCATTACGGTAATCCACAGCGCTCATAGAGAACTATGGAATATTCCTCCTCTCCCCGTCCGGCGAAGCCGCCGGGCGGGGAGATAATAGACATGTCACTTTCTAGCGGCGTTTTCTAGCACCGCCGCTAGCAGTGATTGTCTATGGGCCGGCGAAGTGACGGCCCCCCGCGTGCTCCCCCGCTCCCGCCCCGCCCCTGTCCACACGGCTTAACTGCGGGGCGTAATTTCGCCCCGCAATTACGCCGTGTGAACCTAGCCTAATGGTTAAAGAGAATTCAAGAGGCCAACAGCTATTCCTCCTGATTACCCCAACACACACTTGTAGGCTCAGCTCGTGCATTGAATCAGAAGGCCATTATAGACAACGATTCATCCAGTCCGGCCAAAATCAGGAGGTTCAGCTGAATTTTCTCTAGTGTATAAGGGCTTGTAACCATGGCAAAGGTTTTTTTTTCGATTTGAAAACCATCTGTAAACCGACTGTAACCTTTTACATTGATTTTAATAGAAAATCCATGCTGCAGTCCACACTACACAGATTTTCCGCCGGACGTTTTTTGGCACCGCCAGCATTCCTAAAAACTTAGAACATGTTCATTCTTCCGCCTGGTTTTCGGGCAGAACATGAACATGTGGGAGCAAAGGGAGACAGCTTGAATCCGCAAAACACGGACAAAAGCCGCCTCCCTGCATGCCAAAAAAAGACTAAATACTGGTCTTTGGTCTTTGCCGTGTGAACGCACCCTAAGGCTATGTTCACACGGCTTAACTGCTGGGCGTAAAGTACGCCCCGCAATTAAGCCGGGTCTTCGGGAGTCGCGCTGATCGTCGCGTACTCCTGTGGCACTGGGGGGATGGCAGCCCGCTGGCTTACGTGCCGTAAATAAATGACATGTCAATTATCTCCCCACACATACAATGCGATCGTATTTTATACGCGGGGAGAGAAGGCATAATCCATAGTTCTCTATGAGAACTGTGGATTACCGTAATGATTGGGGCGCATTTCGCTCGTATTAAAGCGCAGTACGATTTCAATACATGGTGAAATGCGCCCCAAAATAAGTGAACATACCCTAAGGGGTCATAAGAAATTATATTTCAGGTGTTATTTATTTCTAGGTAGAAGTCAAAATAGGACATGCTAACTAAATGCCTGTTATTTTGCATATTATATACTGCTACCAAACCATGTTGTCCAAACAGTCATAGGATTTACTTACATGCCCTTCTCAATAAGGTGAAGACACAAACATCATGATCTCTGAGGTTAAGAGGTGGCTAAATGCTCCACAGGCAACCAGTGCAAAACTTTGGTTAGAACTTGATGCTAATGATTTGGAAACAGTAGTTATTTTTCAGGATGTCTGGTTCCAACTCATCCATAACCTCTCAAATTATGTGGTCTTGGATGGCATTCACTAAATTCAAGCAAGGCAAAGTGATTCATGTTTAGTACATATCAAATTAAAGACAGACAAACCAGGCTGTAATTGTCTGTAATGTAGTAATGAGAACCCTTTCTTGTCTATGTGATAGACCACTGCTCTGGTATCTATTACTCCCCATCTATCTACCATTTGACTAAATATTAATACTGCATTATATTGATGTGATGTTGTAAAAGATTTGAGACCATTTCATAAAGAACAAACCAGAGCAAAGTGAATAAGGAGGACTTGTAAAAATGAGAGATTAAATGAGAGGAGTTATCGGAAGAAATTATGTGGTGGGAATTTAGGGACAGCATTATATGCCATATTTAAAATTTTAAACTAAATTCTGTGAGTAATGGGTAGCCAGTGAAGAGATTGGCAGAGAGAAGAGGCAGAGGATGAACAAGGAGAGAGATGGATTAACTGGTAACATAATTGAGAATGTATTGGAGGGGAGTAAGAGTGTTTGGCTTGGTTCACATATGCATTGAAGGTTTTTTTCGGAACCTCCTTCGCGTGTTCAGTCAGGAATGGCGGAAAAAAATAGCTCAGCACAGAGGAAAACCAACAGACACATTGTATTTAATTGGTTATATTGGGCGCCATTGGTGTGAAACATATCCCTTGGTGTCTGTTTTCAGTTATGCGATGGAAATTCTTGACTGAAACTTCAACTCAGATAGGAGTCAAGTCTTGGATGAGAGGTCACAGAGAAGGGTGTTGCAGTAGTCCAGACCAGAGATGATCAGGGTATGGCCCAGCATACTCTCATCATCTTGACTTGATGTTGCCTTGAGGTTGAGAATGAGCAGATACAGAAAATGTTTTTGCGCCAGCAGGCAGTGGCAAAAGCTGGGATGTTGTTTAAAAGACAGAGTAGAATCAAAAGCGATCCTTAGGCAGTGGACTTGTGGGACTGAGGAAAGCCATTAACTGTGACTGATAGCTCAGGTGCGGGAGATAGAATCAGATGTAGGAAAGATGATCTGTTATACAGCTTCTCTGCAGAACACATGACTCTGAAGGTCCACGTTATTCCATTCCTCTGTTATATTGTCCATTTTTCTTCTCCCACTCTTTAAAGAGGACTTATCTGCTCCCCTGATATGTCTGTAAAATATTTATAAAATAACAATTCTGGTTCATCTTTTCTTCGAACTAAATGTTATTTTAACGGAAATGAACGTGGTCAGTCCATTCAGTCACGATCCAGTGGTGACAGTATGCACTGATAGTTGAGAAATGGATGTGGATCCACTGTGATCACCGCAGGCGAGATGGTATAAATGGAGGTCCATGCCAAGAAGTGGAGTGTAAGGGGCCCCCGGTCTTCACCGGAGCCCGCCGCAAGGCCGGGTGGACTTTACTGTGGGAAACCCCCAGGTTGCTACCCGTGACATGGCTACCCACGGTGACAGTCGAGGTGCAGGACAGAATCACCAAAACCCTGGGAGCGATGGTGGCAGGAACACAGCTGGAGGAAGCCTTCAGGTCCCAGGTGGTGGCAGGCAGGTACATCAGTTAAACGTATGCAGCGGCCAGATTCAGCAGGACTAAATGTTTGCAAAGCAGGATTACAGCAGGATACTGAACAGGTGCAATGGCAGAATACAGCAGGTACTGGACAGAAATAATAGCAGGATTCAGCAGGTAACTGACAGATCCAACAGCAGAAACACAGCAGGTACTGAATGGGTACAGGAACAGCAGAAGATGACAGACAGGTGGTCAGGAGCTCTGATGCACTGCAGGAACTGAGCCAGGCATCTCAGGGGTTAAGTCCAGAATAGCAGACCTGAGAAACTGGCAGGAGCTCAGATGGACAACCACTCAGCATGAGGCACCACAATGGACTAACCACGTTCATTTCCGTTACAGAATGGACTGACCCCGGAGCAAGGACAGGAAGTTCCTCTTATAGCCAGGGGTCACAGGTCAAGAGGAAGACAACAGAGACAGACTCAATAAAGGGCAGGAAGCTGCCGCGTGCGCCCTAGGAGGTGCAGTGCACGTACAGGACCCCAGGAAGCAGGAGCAACAGGACAGGCAAGTATACAGCAAAGAACAAAGGCCGCCGGGACCCCTGCACAGGGAGCCCCAGCAGAGACATGGTAGGCACGGACATGGCGACGGTCCATGGCAGGGACCGCAGCGTGAACTGTGACAGTTATACTATTACTCTGTTATGCTTAGAATGGAATAGATAGACAGCTTGATGTTACCATTCCCAATGCCTATTGCGTGAGTCTCTACACATTTTGCAAGAGTCTACACTTACTGAAAGAACACACCCCAATGACGAGTGGAAAAAAAATCACAGTTGTCAAGTTACCCATACATTTCCTAGAGGATTCATCTAGGAAGAGAATTAATTTATATATCTTTTCCTATGGAACATTGCCTGTAAGACTCCCTGTGCCAACTGGTGGTCTCCACACTAAGGAAAAATACCATCGGAGAGCTTTCCAGGAGGAATAACCGAGCAGCCCTACAACAGACCTCTTACAATTATTAGGGTCAAGTAATTATTAAAACAGACATGTCAATTATATTTCCTGTGGAAGTTTTCTTAGCTATAATAGCTTGCTCTATAGTTGCCTTGTTTAACAGAAAGACATCATAGTGATGTATAAAATAATGCTCACCTGAGTAAATCATGGAATAAGAATTGACTGAGAATTAATTGACTTGAGCTTGCAGTCAGTAGTCAACAGAATCTCTGTAGGACGAGTAGAGAAGATTCAAGTGAAAAAAGTGAAATTCAGCAGAAGCTTTCACTTATTTAAAAAGAACCTGTCACATGGTTTATGCCCCCCTGGCTGAAGACAGAACAAGGTAGTGTCAGGCATGCTGTTTCCAGTGCTGTGTATCTTATTCTGTAAGATGCTGTAGTTTATTTAATGCTCAAATCTGCAGTTTTCAGCCAGAAGAGTATTCGAAGATCCTTCAAAGAGTCAGTTTTTTCAACCGCCCTACTGAGGCTGCCTCACACTCAATACAACTATTACTCTTGAATAGGTAGGAAACAGTGAATACGTAGTGGGCGGGGCGTAGCCTTTGGTGGGTGGAGCTAACACCTGCCATGACATAAGTTTTGAGGCGTAAAAGCTCTACAAAAACTACAGCATCTTACAGATAAGGGAACAGCGTGAACAGCAGTCAAAAAAAAAAAAAAAAAAAAAAAAAAAAAAAAAAAAAAAAAAAAAAAAAAAAAAAAAAAAAAAAAAAAAAAAAAAAAAAAAAGGGGAACCCCGCAAACGCCTGACACTAGCTTGTGCTGCCTCAGCAAAGGGGGCATAACCTATGTGACAGGTTCCCTTTAATTCATCCTTTTACAAACCATGAAGTGTGAATGCACACAAGACGCCGACGCATTTCAGGTAAATTTTACTCTTAGTCGTAGCTGACGTGTGATGCATTGAACCTGAATTAAAAACAAAAGTGCACCAATAGGCATGACCCCACCTGGGTCACCTGACAAATCTATTATGTAAATAAGGAACGCCATGAAGAGACATGTATAATATTAAATAAGACTAAAGAAAGGAAAGAAACAATCCGAAAAGTAAATGCAAAAAGCAGAACAGAAAAGGATAATGATAATAATAAACATGGAAAGCTCCAAGCGTAAATGTATTTTGATCATATACAGCAGGATGCATTTTGACCCTTTGTAAAGTAACATGGGGATATGTCCTAGTACTTTTCACTTGAAGCCATCATAGTGGGTTTCTATGTGGCATAACCGAGACTTACAGCAGGACAGAGTAGGAGAAACCAAAATAAATGCAAAGGAAATCAGTACATTCAGCCTGGGAGTCACACATGGGTACTCTTTGTAAATTTCCATCCTAGGGTTTCCCATTTAAGGTTTCTATGCGATTAGTGTCTAATGATATCTATATAACACATAATATTGTGTCAGTTGCAACCATCAAGTTAAATAAGTTTCCACCGCCACATAGAAGGCTTGATTTTTTCCTATTGTTGGGTGATGGATACTGGTTACAGAGGAAAGTACTTAGTTTCGTAATTACAGAAATAATATATGTATTCTCTGTACTCCGGATAACCCCTTCTGTGAAGAGTACAGGGAAACCAGCATAAATCATTTTCCTAAAATGAATTGATGATGGCCCTGAGCTCAGATCTTGGGATCAGTGTCTCAATGCTACAAACTTTTACTGCATGAGTTTTGGGTTACACTATATCTTAAGCTTGACCTGTTACAGTGAAATAGCATGAGCTGAGATTATCTATACTATTATTTATGTGCTCCAGGCACGACTACTATCATAGTCGCATTTCTCTATAGTTCATATCCCCCCCCCCCCCGTATGCTTTCCGTTCTTCTCTACTAGAGGAGATCATGCATACAGTAGCGATATACCAGTTTGCTGAGGAAGATCAATGGAAGACATCTTTGTGTAAAGGTCAGAGTAAACAAGTATGAGCCTTGGGTTGGCTGTGCTCCGTGCAGTATTAATTGATTCCCTCTGTCCCATTATGGTGTGTCATACAGTGACCAAATAATACAATCACACTCAATAAGATTTCCGTATTGGCAATGTGTGGGGGCAGTTATACTTCTTCGGACCATAGATAGGTCCAGTTGTAGAGAATGGACAACTGTCTCTGTTCTTATCTATGGGTGTTCTGGAACACAGCCGATTGAGTGCCCTTGACCAGGCTCGGACTGGGCCGCTGGGGGATCGGTCAATCCCCCGGTGGGCCCCCCGGACCTGCTGTGGACCCGGAGGCAGTGCCGTCGCTCCCCGGGGCCTGGCCACGCATCCGGACACTGAACGCCCGGGACCTGCATCCCGAGCGCTCAGAGACCGGACCCGGGAATTGGGGACTAATGTCCCCGACTCCCGGGGCTGTGCGGTGTCAGCGGAGCCGAGCGCCGCTAGCGCCGGGCGACGCCCCCCTACTGCTGACGTTGGCGGCGTGGTGACGTCAAATCACCGCGCCGCCTATGCAGGGCAGCAGTAGAGGCCGGCGGGGAGCGGCCTGGAGCCGAAGTGGGTGCGAGGTAAGTGGCTGTTTGTTCGTTTGTTTTTTTAACTACCTAAATGGGCCCTAGCTACCTAAGAGGGGGGCCCTGGCTACCTAAGAGGGGGGCCCTGGCTAATAAAAGGGGGGCCCTGGCTAATAAAAGGGGGGCCCTGGCTACCTAAAAGGGGGGCCCTGGCTACCTAAAAGGGGGGCCCTGGCTAATGGAAGGGGGCCCTGGCTAATGGAAGGGGGCCCTGGCTAGTGAAAGGGGGCCCTGGCTAGTGAAAGGGGGCCCTGGCTAATGGAAGGGGGCCCTGGCTAATGAAAGGGAGCCCTGACTACCTACAGGGAGCCCTAACTACCTACAGGGGGCCCTAACTACCTACAGGGGGCCATGACTGTCTAAGGGAGCCCTAACTACCTACAGGGAGCCCTAACTACCTACAGGGGGCCATGACTGTCTAAAGGGGCCCTGACTACCTACATGGAGCCCTGACTACCTAAAAGGGGCCCTGACTACCTACAAACTAAAGGGGGCCCTGACTTCCTGCACACTAGCTAAAGGAGGCCCCTAACTGCCTGTATACTACCTAAAGGAGACCCCTAACTGCCTGTATACTACCTAAAGGAGACCCCTAACTGCCTGTCTACCTAGTAATATAATTGAGAGGGCAGCAGCCCATAGTTGTAGCATTATCTCCAGGGACTTAGTCCTCTCCCCACCCTCCAACCCCTTAGGGTACTAGGCCTCTAAGTTATGGTCTGTACCCGCTCTCCCACCCCTGGGTAGTTTGTACAGAGGTGGGAATAGGTAACGAGATGCTGGAAAATTAAGGATTCTAAGATATTTGTGTGTAAACTCTGCAGGGATGAGTTGCGGCCGGGACAAGTCATCATGGCGGTGTGGAACGGATGCAGAAGAAAGGGGAGTAAGAACAACTCATGAGAGAACGACTCATCAGATATGACATCTCCGGTGAGTCCCTGGATGTCAGGGGTTATGTTACTTCTATATTGGATCAGTGCTGTATTCACTGTAATGTGATGTGACATGAGCTGGTGTCGAACCCCTATGTGGTCTCTATATGGCGGTGTTGTAGGTTATACCTGAGCTGGTGTCTGACCTCTATGTGGTCTCTATATTGGCGGTGTTGTAGGTTATACCTGAGCTGGTGTCTGACCACTATGTGGTCTCTATATGGTGGTGTTGTAGGTTATACCTGAGCTGGTGTCGAACCCCTATCTGGTCTCTATATGGCGGTGTTGTAGGTTATACCTGAGCTGGTGTCTGACCTCTATGTGGTCTCTATATGGTGGTGTTGTAGGTTATACCTGAGCTGGTGTCTGACCTCTATCTGGTCTCTATATGGCGGTGTTGTAGGTTATACCTGAGCTGGTGTCTGACCTCTATGTGGTCTCTATATGGTGGTGTTGTAGGTTATACCTGAGCTGGTGTCTGACTATTATGTGGTCTCTATATGGCGGTGTTGTAGGTTATACCTGAGCTGGTGTCTGACCTCTATGTGGTCTCTATATGGTGGTGTTGTAGGTTATACCTGCGCTGGTGTCTGACCTCTATGTGGTCTCTATATGGTGGTGTTGTAGGTTATACCATAGTTGCCAACTTTTGAAAATGAAAAAGCAGGAGATCTTAGTAAGCCCCGCCCCTTCAAAAAGCCACACCCACTCCACCTAACTGCATAACGGCTTTGGAAGAAAGCCAGGTAGATGCCCTTATAGCCAGGTAGTAGCCCCCCATAACCAGGTAGTGCCCCTTACAGGCCGGTAGATGCCCCCTTGTAGCCAAGTAGATGCCCCCTCTGTAGCCAGGTAGAGCCAAATTTGTAGCCAGGTAGATGCCCCCCTTTGTTAGCCAGGTAGATGCCCCCCTTTGTTAGCCAGGTAGGTGCCCCCCTTTGTTGCCAGGTAGGTACCCCCTTTGTTGCCAGGTAGTGCCCCCATTGTTGCCAGGTAGTGCCCCCATTGTTGCCAGGTAGACCCCCCATTGTTGCCAGGTAGACCCCCCATTGTTGCCAGGTAGTGCCCCCATTGTTAGCCAGGTAGTGTCCCCATTGTTGCCAGGTAGTGCCCCCATTGTTAGCCAGGTAGACCCCCCATTGTAGCCAGGTAGTGCCCCCATTGTTAGCCAGGTAGTGCCCCCTCTGTTGCCAGGTAGACCCCCCCCATTGTAGCCAGGTAGTGCCCCCATTGTAGCCAGGTAGTGCCCCCTCTGTTGCCAGGTAGACCCCCATTGTGGCCAGGTAGACCCCCCATTGTAGCCAGGTAGACCCCCATTGTAGCCAGGTAGTGCCCCCTTATTGTAGTCAGGTAGTGCCCCTCTGTTGCCAGGTAGACCCCCCATTGTAGCCAGGTAGTGCCCCCTTATTGTAGTCAGGTAGTGCCCCTCTGTTGCCAGGTAGAGGCCCGCTTATTGTAGCCAGGTAGATGGCCCCTAAGGCTAATAAAAATAAAATAATAAAAGTCACTCACCTCACCAGGCTCCTGCAGCGCGGGCCGCTCCGGCCGATCTCCTCAGCGACGCAGGGGAGTGAGTGCAGAGGCTTGTCACTTCCCCCTGCGCCGCTGACCTGTATGTAGAGCGCGCACAGGCGCCGGACATACAGGGGGAGAAGGGAGGAGGGAGCGATCCCTCCTGCCTCCTCCCTGCACAGTGACACGCACCGGGCGGGGTGATGCGGGCGCAGCGGCCGCTTTCACCGCCTGTGGGAACGGCACGGCGGCGCCAGAGTAGCGCGCCAGCGTACTCTTGCGCCGCGGTAATTTAAGGACTGCCAACTCCCCCGGGAGGGCGGGGGGGGGGAACCCCAAATAGCGGGACCCCCCCCCGCCAAAAACGGGAGAGTTGGCATGTATGGGTTATACCTGAGCTGGTGTCTGACCTCTATGTGGTCTCTATATGGTGGTGTTGTAGGTTATATCAGCGCGAGTATAGTGGTAGAGTACATGTGTCCCTGATAATAAAAGTGAGGGAACACCTGACCCTGTGATAGGAGTTACACTTTTACTTTCCTGCTGGTGATTATTTTAGAAGGTGGTGAGGTGCGTAACCAAGGGAAACATGGAGGGGGATATTGTATGTGGGCTGGTGGGGGATATGGATGGAGCATAAGGATGGAGCAAAAATGTCCCTTATTTCTCAACCTATACCAGTACAATAATAAAAGGTGATTTATTATAATTATCAAACTGTATAAAATTTAATTATTTAAATTTAATGAAAAATGTGATCATATAAAATTAATATAAAAATGTATAATATCCCAAAAATTTCTCCTATAAAATGTATTTAAATTTAACAGAATTTAAAACTAATTTTACATTAGATAACCCACTGATTACGTTGTTCAGATTTTTATATTTTAAATTTTTGCTACATTAAATTTGAAATTAATTTTTGCTGCTCTCACCCTTTATTCTACATACAGCAAGAGCCAGCACAGCACAGGTATTGCAATGAGTTGCAATGTCGATTGACTGAGAACAGCTAACATATAGGGGTCTGCTTCTTCCAAATGTTCTTTCCAGTTGGATGCCACACCCGGTGTACAGAATACATTTATTTAAAGGGATTCTGCAGTTTGATGACATGATTATGTAACTAATGGGGGTTTGACTACTGGGACCTCTGCTGATCACAAGCATATTGGGGCCTCAGAGCGTAACCAACTTCAAGAATGTTTCTTGTAGACTCTACAAGGGTGGTTGCTCACCGTCATGGCTAGTAGCAGGACTGGGACAAGGTATTCTGGTGCTCTAGGCAAATAAGGCATATAGCGTCCCCCTAGTGGAAAATTCAGCCCACTCCATGCCTCATTACACCCCTTTTTCTGCCTTCTGGGATGAAGTTGTGCCCTATGGGGTCGCCTACTTTCACCTTCCCGTTGTCCCAGCCCTGGTTTGTATCCCAATGTTCTTAGATTGCTTTTGGTACAGGATACATAAATAATACTGCTTTTAATATTCCCATAAATAGTGATAGAAAATATTGATTTAAATGATTTATTTAATGTTACTGTGCTATAAAACAGCAAGCACTGTGTCATCAGCCAACGGCGAAAAAAAAACAAAGCACAAAAAGTGGTGGAACAAGTATTAAAAAAAATATTATGCCACTTCCACTGAACATTGTGTTTACACACCAAAGCCAACTTGTAGTAGGCGTATTGTTCTTAAAGTTACATTTGTAGGAGTTTGTGCTACTGTACATTCTGCAATACACACATAACAAGCATGCTTCCTGCCAACTACAATGCAAGGGAGGAGGGAGCGGGCTGAAGGGATAATGAGCCAGTGTCATCCTCCTCAGTAAACAGCAATCTTCAGGTTTGTTTTCCAAGTACCTACATAGTAAGCTAATCTTGATTGATATACATTTTTCTAAAACTGTATAGCTCACAAGATTAATTGAATTAAATATTTTAGCCATAGTGATCCAGTGCTGTTATCCTGTTGGACTTCCACTTATCTGACAGCTAAATTCCTTCTAGATCATCGTCTGATCACTTCCCTTGAAACCACCGCTACAAGGAAAATGCGATATTACCTGGCACCGACTCAAATGAATAGAAGACTTTATAATAGATGGTGGCAATGAGCCCCCAGAAAGGGCCGATCACACTGGGTTACGCTCTCGATTTGTGGTATTCATTGGGATACCATGAAAAAAGGTACCTGAAAGATACCACAAGGGAGCCGCAGCAAGCCCATAGAAATCAGTAGAGAAATGAAAGGGGTTGTCTCACTACAAGGATTGCTGCTTTTTATATTAAAGATCTTGCAAAAACAAGTCACTTTGCAATATATGTCCATTATCAGTGTCCTACCTATTCCTAGATATCCCCTCTTGTATGAGCTGCATCAGCTCCTCAGGTCGCTATAGCTGCAGACCTATCTCTCCTGATAGGTTGCCAGCACTGGTTGCTATAGCTATAGACCTTGCTTCTAGTAGAAGCCAGTAGACACGCCCTGAATTCAAAATGAAACCAAGAAAACAGGACTGAGGTGAGACGAATCAGTGTAATGAGACAACCCCTTTAAGATCTCTTTTGGACTATGCTTTCTCTATTTCACAGTGGTGCTTTATGTACATGATACAAACGCGTGGTAGACCATGCTTTTGTGTACATCTGGCAAATAGAGCAAAAGTAATCCAAAAGACATTATGGATGATATGTTTGATTTTTTGCACCTTAAAGGGGTTGTCTCACTATTGATTCATCTCACCTCAGTCCTGTCGTCTTGGTTTCACTTTGAATACAGGGGCGTGTCTACTGGCTTCTACTAGGCTGCAGTAGAAGCCAGGTCTGTAGCTATAGCAACCAGTGCTGGCAGCTTATCAGGAGAGATCAAACATGTCTGTAGCTATAGCGGCCTGAGGAGCTGATGCAGCCCATACAAGAGGGGATATCTAGGAATAGGTAGGACACTGTTAATGGACATATATTGCAAAGTGACTTGTTTTTGCAAGATCTTTCACATAAAAAGTAATTCTTGTAGTTAGACAACCCCTTTAATACACCAGGGTTTGGGTACTACTGCTACTTCTGCCTCCCCAGTTTCTGACTGAGGTGCCTGAGGCCCAGCAGTGGAGTTGATTCTTATGCCCACTTTACAGCTACTGTACATGACTGCACATACTGCACATCACTCTTGCACTCTGCCTCTCCTTCTCTGCCTTTCACCCTGAAGTCATAGGCCTAACATGCCCAGATGCCCACCATGCCTAAGGGCCCACCAGGGGTTTCTCCTGCACCCCTGATGACTAGTCCAAACCTGGTTATGCCCCTGTTTGGATGGAAAACAATAACATTACCCAACTTTCATAGGGTTCTGAAAAGTAAATCCTACTGGATATTCAAAGATAATATCCCTTCTCTACCTAGTATGAAAGATTTTAAATACTGTACAAAAGCTGGGTAACATCCTGAAGAAGGGGTAACGATAGTCGTGTGACTTGATTTTCATTCTTTGGTTACGAACATTTCTTGATTGTGATAGCAATACTGTAGTAGGCAGAGGCGTAACTTCAAGCTCTTGGGCCCTAGTGCAAATAGTGAAATGGGGCCCCCCAGTTACCATGCGCCATTTACAACACTGGTGTCTTTTTATGTGGCAGAAGGGCTTTTGGGCCCCCTCAGGCTACAGGGCCTGGTTGCAACTGCTACCTCTGCACGCCCTATAGCTATGCCCTGTTAGTAGGTTGATTGGACCAATAGGCAGAATCCGGTGTGGCAGCACTGGGAACAGGCTTGGACTGGCCCACAGAGGAATAGGGGAAACCCCTGGTGGGCCCCTGAGCCTGGCAGAACTGCAGTTGATATTTAACTGTATATACATCACAGAAGAAGCAAAAAAGCATAGAAAGAGAGGCAAAAAGCAAGATGAAGAGTATAAGAGGCATGCACAGTAATTTACAGCAGCTGTAGGGTGGGCCCCTAAAATAGACTTCCCCGGTGGGCCCAGATACAGTTCAACTGGTGGGCCCTTAGAATCAACTCCACCTGTGAGCCCCTTGAATCAACTCGACCTGCGCCCTAGGCACCCCAATCCGACACTGACTGGGTATCTAACAAGTGACTAATGGCTGTTTTGTTATGTTATAGCATTTCCTTTCTTATCTAATATTTTTTCTAGGAATTGGTTAATCCCAAGGGTCACTCTAAAAGTCAATTTCTGCATTTTATCATCAGGTCAATTTAGGACCATCGTTCTGTGCTCCAAATCCCCTGCATAGAGATAGGATTAAAGAATAACTTGTGACCGCTTGCTGTCACCTCTAGAGGGAGCTTATGTGCTCACTGCATACTGATTTAGTATTAAGTGCACAGTGTTATGCAGTTAGCTCCCAAGTTCTTCCTATTTGCAGCTTCAGACAACCAGGAGGTTGTCATTTATTTCTATTGCAATGCAGATGATTTGGAGCTTTGTATCAGAAAATTGGAGCTTCGACCACTAGAAATGTAGACTAAAAAAATTATGAGTGCAGAATTTGGAATCTATTTTGATTTAAAAAACAAAATTGTATTTATTGACTTTAAGTTTAGCTGGCTTTCATTTATCTGCTGTAAGTCCATATTGTTTAAAGATCCCTTTTTGTTTCATTAGTCATTAATTCTCCTAATTGTTCCAATGTCTATAAGGCAATTGTTACAGAACAAGTTGAAAACAACAATCAAAATTCTTTTTCTCTATGGAAAATTAAACTGCATTGTAGAGGAAATGAAAACCAGGTCCAGTTAATTCTTGTTCATTTTTTTTTCTTTTCTCTTTCAAAATGGGAAGAGATTTTAAACATTCATTGCTCACTGACATTCTGACAAATCTACAGTCTACGATACCCCTGGCAAGCTAAGGCAATATACTTCTAGCTATTTAATGAACCCATAAATTTGTTTTTTCAACTTACGCCAGACCTTGTAATTTCGCTGTAATGAATATGCTTATATTTTATATCTGCATAAATTTCATGGTTATGTATTTACATCGAGGCCTTAACTCTTAAGTGTTTGCGCTACGGTCTGAAGAATAAACAAACCCGGCTCACATGTTAGTGAACCCCCTAAAAAGGCTCATTAATCAGATGTCAACGGTGCCAAGCATAACAGAAAAAGACCTAAGCTCTAAACACAGACTGTGTGTCACAATCAAGAGCATTCCATCTCTGCAAAGGGTCATTTGGTGTCATTGAACTGTATTTTTCATCATCGCAAGGCAGTATTAAAAGTCAACAATAAGTGACGCTGCAGCCACTCAGACCTGGCAGATCTGGGCATTCAAAGCAGAGATCTATGAAAACAGGATTTATTCTACAGGTTACGTTTCGGTGCCGTATGTCTGTACCCCTGGGAAGCGACAGTTATCACCTTTCTCTAGAATGTGGTGGTGGAACGTGTCATCAGTGCTTCCACTCTACACTAAATGGTGCCACTCAATCTCCACTGGAACAAACAGTGCCGTCCGCTGTCTGTTGCTTGGTCTCCTTCCGCTGTCTAGTTATATTAAGGCTTGTTAAACTTATTCATGGAGTCTGGAGGATTTCTAATGTAGCCCTGTAAAGGGGTTTTGCCATCTGGTAAAATCCCTTCAGAGGCCAGCTTGTACCCTGTTTCTCCAAAAATAAGACACCCCCGAAAATAAGACATGGTGCATTTTTAGTTATGCAATTCAGAATTTAGCTGCTTATGCTGATGTTTGTGATGAAATCACTACAGTATATTAATACATGTTGATGTTTTATTCAACAATAAATGTGAATTATTGTTCATAGAAAAAAAAACCCTAAAAATAAGTGTTAGCTCTTTTTTTGTTAGCTCTTTAGGAGCAAAAATTCAAATAAGACACTGTCTTATTTTCGGGGAAACAGGGTAGCTTGCTGTGGGCCAATTTCAAAGAACGGGAAGATGGCACCGCTTGCGCAGTTCTCCCCACTCAGTTCCATAGTCGAGCAAATGTGCTATTCGGAACCTCCATAGACATGAATGAGAGAAAGCTGAGCAAGTGCGGTCATTGCCTCGTTTTCTGAAGCTTCCTCATAGCGAGCTACAAGCTGAACTCATCAAAAATGTTACCTGATAAAAAAACCTTTAAAGGGATCATCTCACCTTGTTGTTTAACAGAGCCACAGCCAACTTCAGACTCACACCTCCTTGTTGGACTGTGGGCTGTTACATAGCAGTGATTGGCATATCGGCTCTGCTATTCCTAGCTATTCCTGTTACATTGAAATGACTGCTTCAAATTTATAATCCGAAGTGTACAAAGCTACAGAGCTCTAAGGCTAGGTCCACACAGCAAAGTGAAAAAATACCAGCCAAAATCCGTTGGCATTTTCACTTTGCTGGGCCGTGCTACACCGCCGTTTTACTTTTGGATGGTTTTTGAGCAAAAAACGGCGACCGGATTCCAGATTCAGTACATTGGGGCTGCAGGAATCCGACGTCAGTCCGGCGGAATATAGAACATGTTCTATATTCCGCCGGACTGCCGCCACGGTTTAGATTTCCCTTTTTGTTGTGCTGTGTAGATTACAGCACTGTTCCCCATCTCCAGTCCTCATGGCCCATCAACAGGTCATGTTTTCAGGATATCCCACAGAAAGCACTGACAATAATTATATCACCTGTGCAATGCTAAGGAAAGCCAGAAAACAGGACCTGTTGGTGGGCCTTGAGGACTGGAGTTGTGGTACAGTATGGATTTTCTATTGTGGTCTATGGGGCACTGGTTACAGTCGGATTTTCAGCGAATTCTAAATACTGAATCAGCCAAAGATCCAACCAAAAAACTGGGCTGTGTAGATATAGACTAAGGCTTAACAATTGTCATTAAGTTAGTTATTTAAGCTCCTGTGCTAGAGATAAGACTCAGCAGGGATTGACAACCCGATGGTCAGGCAGGCAGCTGAGAGCAATCAGAGCAGAGAGAGGTGGTCAGTAACTTAAGGCCTCGTTCACACGGCTTATTTGGGCGCTGATTGGAGCCATACTGCGCGCCGTATTTGCGCTGCAATACGGCTCCAATCCGTCCCAGTAACTACGGTAATCCACAGTTCTGATAAAGAACTGTGGATTCCGTCTCTCCTTCCCGCTCGGCGACAGTGACATGTGAATTATTTACGGCGCGTACGCGTCGTAGATAATGACAGTCTATGGGGCCAGCGAGCTTCCGCCCAGCAGCCCCGCCCTGCCCCACCCCCGCCCCGTCCCCCGCAATTACGTCGGCAATAAGCCGTGTGAACATTGCCTAAGAGAAACTTGCGTACACAAAGCATAGATAAAATCTCCCTTATCTCCTAAACAAAATCAAAACAGCAATGTATCTGCTAGTAGTCTTATTTATCTTTCCCTACATGTTAAAAGTTAATCGATGTGGTAAGAAACCTCTTTAAGAAAGAGGCATGGAAATTAAATAGGGTTTAGAAAGCAGCAAAAAAAAATGATCTGTATTGGTATTTGTTACATTTTACTACTAATATGGTATACTAAAATTTATTTTACTGGACTGAAGGTGCAGGACATAGCAAGTCTGACAAATAATAGTAACAGTGGAACAGAATGTAATTCTGTAAAAATGAAAAATAGGCTTAAAGTGAACCTATGGTGAACCTATGCTACCTTATTTGAGTGCAGAGTGTAATAGAGGGAGAGAAGCTGAGCTCTGTGATATATAGAGTTATATGATAGAGGGAGAGAAGCTGAGCTCTGTGATATATAAGGTTATATGATAGAAGAGAGAAGCTGAGCTCTGTGATATATAGGGTTATATGATAGAGGAGAGAAGCTGAGCTCTGTGATATATAGGGTTATATGATAGAGGAGAGAAGCTGAGCTCTGTGATATATAGGGTTATATGATAGAGGGAGAGAAGCTGAGCTCTGTGATATATGGGGTTATATGATAGAGGAGAGAAGCTGAGCTCTGTGATATATAGGGTTATATGATAGAGGAGAGGAGCTGAGCTCTGTGATATATAGGGTTATATGATAGAGAGAGAGAAGCTGAGCTCTGTGATATATAGGTTTATATGACAGAGGAGAGAAACTGAGCTCTGTGATTTTTAGGTTTATATGATAGATTAGAGTAAATGAGCTATGTGATTATGTATATAGGGTTATATTATAAAGGAGAGGAGCTGAGCTCTGTGATATATAGGGTTATATGATAGAGAGAGAGAAGCTGAGCTCTGTGATATATAGGGTTATATGATAGAGAGAGAAAAGCTGAGCTCTGTGATATATAGGGTTATATGATAGAGGAGAGGAGCTGAGCTCTGTGATATATAGGGTTATATTATAAAGGAGAGGAGCCGAGCTCCTGTGTACAAATCATATAAATCTATATATCACATATCTAAGGATATGTTCACACGGCGTTTTTCAATGTTTCTCACTTCGAAAAACACATTGAAAAACGCAGCACAAAACGTATCCAAACCCGTACCCAAAATGTGCTACATGTTTGGATAAATTTTTTGTGCAGCAGAAATAGGGCGTCTGCTGCGTAAAACGAATCAAGAATTGACATGTCAATTCTTTGATTCGATCCGTTAAAAGCATTTGAAAGACACATATAAAACATGTATTGTCTGGACGACGATATGTGTTTTACATTGATTTCAATGTAAATCACACCGAGCATTGTCAGATACGTGTCTGGGTGCGAAAAACGTAACCAAATGTGTATCTAAAAAATGCCGTGTGAACAACCCCTAACATATCCTGTTCTCAGTAGGGTAGCAAAAATCAGTTGATTTCTATTTAAAGGTGTTTGACAAACCAAAAAAAAAATAAGAACATATAATGGAGGAATTTTAAAGGTAAGCAGTAACTATCTGTCACATTACAGTGTGTTGCAGCTACAGTTCCTCGACGCGCTGCCTGAAAACTACAGTTCGCACAAAAGCCGCTTTCTCCCAGCTGAGCTATGGATTCTATATCCACACCACACACTTTTTGGGAGTGCATTGAATGGACATCATGTAAGTCCACACTCCCCTGCAGTAGCTGTCCGCAGCATTCCCTGGTAATAACAGCTGATCGCTGGAGGTTTCAGTTGCCTCAACTATAGCTGATCACCAGTGAGTCCTGGTTCCAAAAAATGGATTACCTCTGTGAAAAACATATTGATGATAAAGAACGGGGCCGGTCTGTAGGCAGAGTCGGGATCAGGGGAGGCCCCCTGCATGACCCGGGCGCCGGCCCCGCCCCCTCGCGGCGCGCCCTGCACGGAGCAGGGGATCAGAAGCGCCGGCGGCAGAAGCAGTCCCACCCTCCCTCCCTTATTTTCTTGGGGGAAGCAAGTTCGGCGGGATTGTTATAAAGGGGCTTCTCTTTTCTGTCCCTGGGGGGGGGGGGGGGTGGGATCCTTGGAGTTTGTGGAAATCGGTGGGGGAGGCATCTGGTCTCCCCTTGTTTGGTGGCCCTTTGAGGAATGGTCTGGCGAAGGCGGGGGCTCTGCAGGGCAGTGTCCATGAGAGCTGGTGGAGAGTGGTAGCCACCTGAGGTGGCTTTTGGTGCCCTTGAGTCGGGGGTGACAGCTGAGGGCAAGGTAGAGGAGATCGGAGCATCAGGCTTTCCGCCAGACCTAAGTTAGCTCCAAGGACCTCAGCCCCATGGTTACAGATAAAGTTTTGGAGTATCTGTTGGGTTTTTGATGGGACGGGGGGTATACATGGGTAATGGTTGCATACATATAGTTGGATTATGTTTTGTATATTTGTATTTATGTTAATAAAACGGCCGCTGTGGCCATTTCATCCAACCATTGTCTCTGTGTCCCTTTTTGAGGTTGGGTGGAAGAGTTGGCGCAGTGGGCTGTTAGCAAATTTGTTGGTTGGAGGAAGAGAGGGTGGGGGGAGATATGCGCTGCAAGGGGTCATGTAATCTAATGAGAACTTGAAGCCATTCCTCAAATGTCTATTTTAGTAAATAATTAAATTCCCTATGAAACAACAGTTCTTTCCGCTGAGCTTTATATGGTGTGGGTCCCCTGTTATTTCTCCTTGAAATTCACTACCAATGTGTCAGATGGGTTGGTCCCTGCACAGTCTGACATTGTCCAATCAGTGCTGACAGTCAGTGTGTGCAAGGACAGATGCTTTTGAGAATGTAACTCCCATCTGACAGATTCAGTAATACATTTCCAAGATTAATAACAGAGAAACAGCACAACACAGAGTTATAAGAGAAGAGGCTCCAGAATTATTTCACAAAGAACCACGTATTTACTAGAGCAGACCTGTCAGATGTCACAGGTCCTCTTTAGTTGTGTAACAGAAGATACATGTCCATGTTATCCACTGCTGATAAACAATGTCCAAAGCATTTACAGGCAGGATAGATATATATATACAGAGGTAAGTAGCTGATGCCATTTTAAAGGGGTTTTGCCACGATCTCATTTCATAGCTCCTGTATCCAGCACTTCATCTCTGTGTGCTCAGAAGGGGGCGTGTGTGATTTGTTTGAATTGCATATCATGTGACCCTGCAGGATGACATCACCATGCCTTTTATCTATCTAGTCAAAGAAAGGTCTGTTTATGTAAAGCATTGTGAGTAGCTAAGTGGTAAAGCTTTTGCCTCCATACACAAGGGTCCTAGGTTCAAATCCCTGCAGGAACCAAACCTGTGTTTTTTTTTCTCTTTATCAGCGAACATACCTGATTGAGGTTTCTTTTTTATTTATTTGCACTGTTTGACTAATTACTAAGGAGCACAGAGGATGGGTGTAGAGTGATAGCACCTGGGGTTTGAACACTCAGTAGCTGCCTGAGAGGAGAGGTGATGTCTGAGCATGTGCAACCAGGACTGTGGAGTTCTCAGCCCTGGTCGTATCCCCTGGAAACGAGCTGTAAAAAAAAAAGATCACTAAAGGAGCAGCTAAAACAAAAACGGTGCAGAATTTTTAGTAATAATGAATGGTGAAAATGTTTGTTATTTCATTTGCAAGCTTCTCACGTCAATTCTACTTCGTGGCAAAACCCCTTTAAGTCTCTACATCAGGCAGTGGAGAAAATGCGACAGGCAATGGGGGAACTGTGGCAAGCATTAGAGGCTATGTGGCAGGCAATAAGGATTTTGTGGCTAGCAATGGGGCATTCCAGCTGAGCATCAAGAACCCCTGGGCAGTACAGCTGGCATTAGGATCACTGTAGCTAAGGGCTTTGCAGGTTGTGCTGTGTCTGGCAACATTTGGGGGCATTGTGACTATATGGAGACTTGGTATCTGATGTACATGGACTTAACTATAACTATAGCAGGTGCCATAGGTTAAGAAGAAAATTATGCTATTTTTAGGGAATAACACGTTGCTGGCTTTTTGCTATCTAGCACTACTATGTGGGTATCCATACCTTTAATTATTGATACTTTTGCTGGTGTCTCAGTCTCCTATTACTAGGCGATGGGAGCCCGTGTTATTTCGCGTTGGGGCTCTATGTATTTTAGTCACTAACCGCAGCTCATATGAGGCACTGTGACCGGCACTGGATTGGGCTCTGTATGTGGCTAACTATATGGGGCAGTGCAGTCTGCACTGATATGGGTACACAATGGCTGAAAGTGTGATGGGCCTTGACTGTCCATGTTATGAGGGTGCAGTTATCATGGCGAATACTGACAATACCATGTCACTGCCACCTAACGATGGCTGGTAAAGTTAAAGAAATACTACAAATTCTATATGAACAGAGGATTTAAACCAATATATCACTGCAAATAATAATCCCTGTTAAAACATAACTTTTACTAGTCTATCTAAAAATATTAATATCTAAACCCCTATGTATTACCACTGCATACCTAGATGATACAGCATACTGTGAACTATCCGTCAGTGGAGTAATCGCCCCGATAAAGAGCGGCTCCGCTTTAATGACAGACAATATCACTACATGCGTGTATAAACACCTTTAAATCCCAGCTATCCCGACGCGTTTCCCCCATACAATATTAGGGTTCATCAGGGGATTCAAAATTTCTCTCAATGTGGAAAAAGAATACGCTATATACAACGCATATACTACAACACATGTACTTCCCTTTTAGGTTAGATAAGTGGACTGATACTTAGCTTAAGTGCTGCCAGGTATAAAGACGATAATTCCCGCAGCTCCTCTAGTATGCTGGCACCCAAGATGAGAGGGATACAGAGCAAAATTGTCTCTGTCTCCCTTATATGTCTTAAATGGCCCCGCAAATGTATAATATATAAGTCCCCAGTGCTTGCAAGTAAGTAATAATGATTTATACCCGCTTCCAGGTTCCCATGAGCATGTGTGCAAATTTCACTGCTCTTGGTTTTTCCGGCGTTCCGGATGTTCAACTGCGCATGTCCGGAAGTAAAATACCTGTCGCTTCCGGTTAGCATCGCCGGAAACGACACCGCGCATATGCTGAAAGCCGGCCCGAACCACGCGGCGCCCGGCGTTCAAAACAATGCACTGCGCATGTCAGGAGGAAACATAATGCCATATCTATACCAAGCTCCTGGGATCATACCTATAAATAAGGTTGCGTTACAGTTCAAATGTATTCCTAACCACATATACTTATTTCTGACACCACCTCATCTGCCATGATATATGGTAATAAAAGACTGATGTGGCGGGACATCTATAATTGATTTTCCCGGAGCAAATATTATATAGCAAACACATGTAGGTTGACACGGGCTTAAAACAGGGCCAAAAGAAGACATTCGGGGTACAAAAATTCATTGTCCTCAGCTGACATAGATTATCAAGCTGTAAGTAATCAATGAATATAATAAAAAATTAAAGATATGACACTGATACATGTTCATTGGTCAGACTTGAAAAGAGTCAATAGTGGTCCTCTTAGGGAGTGCGAACAGAGCAAAGCAATGTGGACAGGCCCAATGATAGAGTCTATTCAATAAAGCAACAAATTGCAAAGTCTCATTTAGGCCCTTTGGTTGATACAGAATCCATACGATAAATCCATTGGGCCTCTTTACACAGGATTCGTCTATCCATTCCCATCCTCTGTGGGATGTTCTCACAACTTCTAAATTCAAAAAGCGCAGAGAGTCCCTTTCTCCATTATGATGTTCCCACACACATGTCGAGCTACTGGCGTGTCTCTTCTATTTCGTATATCCCCCAGATGTTCACCACACCTTCTTTTAAATATTCTTTTGTTTTTCCAATGTAATTGAGTGGGCAGGGGCATGTACACATATTAAACTTACTCCTTCTGTCCTACAATTGGCAAAATCACGGATAAAAAATTGTTTTCCATTTGATGCACTTGTGAAGGATTTGGTTTGTTGTACGTATGGACAGGCTACACATCTCTGCCCACATTTGAACATACCCATCGGTCTCCTTTCTAACCAAGTGCCCCTGCCCACTCAATTACATTGGAAAAACAAAGAGAATATTTAAAAGAAGGGTGGGTGAACATCTGGGGGATATACGAAATAGAAGAGACACGCCAGTAGCTCGACATGTGTGGGAACATCATAATGGTGAATGGGAATCTCTGCGCTTTTTGATTTTAGAAGTTGTGAGACCATCCCCCAGAGGAGGGGAATGGGATAGACGAATCCTGTGTAAAGAGGCCCAATGGATTTATCGTATGGATTCTGTTCAACCAAAGGGCCTAAATGAGACTTTGCAATTTGGTTGCTTTATTGAATAGACTCTATCATCGGGTCTGTCCACATTGCTTTGCTCTGTTCGCACTCTCCATAGAGGACCACTATTGACTCTTTTCAAGTCTGACCAATGAACATGTATCAGTGTCATATCTTTAATTTTTTATTATATTCATTGATTACTTACAGCTTGATAATCTATGTCAGCTGAGGACAATGAATTTTTGTACCCGAATGTCTTCTTTTGGCCCTGTTTTAAGCCCGTGTCAACCTACATGTGTTTGCTATATAATATTTGCTCCGGGAAAATCAATTATAGATGTCCCGCCACATCAGTCTTTTATTACCATATATCATGGCAGATGAGGTGGTGTCAGAAATAAGTATATGTGGTTAGGAATACATTTGAACTGTAACGCAACCTTATTTATAGGTATGGCGCCGATCCCAGGAGCTTGGTATAGATATGGCATTATGTTTCCTCCTGACATGCGCAGTGCATTGTTTTGAACGCCGGGCGCCGCGTGGTTCGGGCCGGCTTTCAGCATATGCGCGGTGTCGTTTCCGGCGATGCTAACCGGAAGCGACAGGTATTTTACTTCCGGACATGCGCAGTTGAACATCCGGAACGCCGGAAAAACCAAGAGCAGTGAAATTTGCACACATGCTCATGGGAACCTGGAAGCGGGTATAAATCATTATTACTTACTTGCAAGCACTGGGGACTTATATATTATACATTTGCGGGGCCATTTAAGACATATAAGGGAGACAGAGACAATTTTGCTCTGTATCCCTCTCATCTTGGGTGCCAGCATACTAGAGGAGCTGCGGGAATTATCGTCTTTATACCTGGCAGCACTTAAGCTAAGTATCAGTCCACTTATCTAACCTAAAAGGGAAGTACATGTGTTTGTAGTATATGCGTTGTAATATAGCGTATTCTTTTCCACATTGAGAGAAATTTTGAATCCCCTGATTGAACCCTAATATTGTATGGGGAAACGCGTCGGGATAGCTGGGATTTAAAGGTGTCTATACACGCATGTAGTGATATTGTCTGTCATTAAAGCGGAGCCGCTCTTTATCGGGGCGATTACTCCACTGACGGATAGTTCACAGTATGCTGTATCATCTAGGTATGCAGTGGTAATACATAGGGGTTTAGATATTAATATTTTTAGATAGACTAGTAAAAGTTATGTTTTAACAGGGATTATTATTTGCAGTGATATACTGGTAAAGTTAAAGGCCTCGTTCACACGGCTTATTTCAGAACGTATTTACATCGGATTTCCGATGTAAATACGTTCTGAAATCAGTTGAAAATCAGTTGCAAATACGTCTCACTAAGTGTGGCACCTATTTGTAACTGATTTCCCGACGGATTCACCACCGACACTGATTGTAGATGGTGAATCCGTCCGGAAAATAATTGACATGTGAATTGTTTTTTTCCGTCCGGATTGCCGTCGTCAATCCGCGGGGGCCCAATCCGGAACGGAACTTTTCGTCGGTGTGAACAACGAGCCGTATTTTCTATTGAAATCAATAGAAAAATAGGCGTGGACTTATTTCGGACGGATTTGCCGACGGATTTACGATCGTCAATCCGTCGGCAAATCCGCGGCGAAATAAGCCGTGTGAACGAGGCCAAAGAGGGAGAAGACTAGAGGCCTGAGGCCCTCGTCGGACGAGTTGCTGGAAAGGCAACAGTTAAGTGGGAGAGATGTGTGGCACCAGCCTCATGTGAGTTTGTCTCCCTGTCTACAGATTGTAACCTCCAAAGCGGCAGTCAGTAAAGACTGCAAGATCCCAAAGCTGAGAATCTCTGTGGTTCTTTATGTGACAGTGCACTACACTTCCCAGCAATCCCACACCAGTAGGCCTTACATCCATGCACACCCGCCACTCAGGTGTGCCCACCTGCCTGCCACCTAGGACTTGCACCCATCACCATCTACCTTCTCGTATGTATGCACTTTACACTTGCACTATAGTCCTTTAAACAATGGACTTCAGAAATTCAATATGACTCAGTCACTTGCAGGTCATAAAGTTACCGCTTCCTGACATTAGCCATACTGTACGGAAGTACTTCCCTCAACTTATCTACAGCAAGGTGATGGTTTAAACTCAGTAGCTGAGCCCTTGTCATCAACAAAGGGTGTCAGCTAAAACAGTTGATACCATGCTGCAATGGCCAGGACATAGCTATTTACCACCTTGGATGCCACAGTTAATAACAACCCCAGCATCTAAATGGTATGACAGAGAAGACTCCCTCTGTCCTCCATTGCCTTCCCCTTACCATGCATTCAAGGAACGCTAAGGTCTTGTCATGGCAGTTTAATTGCACTTATTAGACACTTTTACATCCGATTCATGGTCAGGAACCCGAGTGTGATTATAAAAAGTTTTTAAAAATTGTTAAAAATATTAAGAAACACAAAACTTTTTTTTTCCTGATGAAAAATGCTTTATGCAAAAAAAATTATAGAAAAAAACATATACATAACTATTTTTCTCATATTTGAAATTACTGAAATTCTAAAAATGCTCATGCTAATTAACCCATATGATGAATCTTATAAAATAAAATAAAAAAGTAAATAAAAATCAGTGCGAAAATTGCTTTTGTTTCTTCTTTACCTGATCAAAAGTCTAACAAACTGCAAAAAAGCATAGCAATGAAAATGTCGATTGAAAGAACAAACAAAAAGCTGCAAAAAATAAAGCTCCATTTATGAAAAAATAAAAGTTATGCCTCTGAGAATATGGCAACACAAAACAATTCTTTGAAAGATGCTTTTATTGTACAAAAGTAGTAATATGTGCATATATACAGTTAAAACCAGAAGTTTACATACACTTTATACAAAGACACATGCATGTCTTTCTCACTATCTGAGAATGCATGTTTGTAGGTCGCCTTGGTTGCACCAGCCTTTTCAGCTTTGCCCATACATTTTCAATAGGATTGAGATCAGGACTTTGGATGGCCACTCCCAAACAGTGACTTGTTTTCTTAAGCCACTTTGTAACCAGTTTTGGCAGTATACTTCGATCATTGTCCCATATGAAGACCCATTTCTGTCAAAGTTTTTTTTTTTATTTTCTTTAACTTCCAAGCTGATGACTTGAGATGTTGCTTCAGTATTGCCACATCAATCTTAGTTTCCTCATGATGCCATCTATTTTAGTGAAAGTGCTCCAGTCCCCTCCTGAACAAAACAACCACACAACATCATGCTGCCACCCCCATGTATCACAGTTGGTATGGTTTTTTGTATGTTGTGGTTCTTAGGGTTTTTCCAGCTTCAAACTTTTCCTCCAAATGTTAACGATGGTCGTTATGGCCAAACAGTTCAATTTTAGTTTTGTCAGACCACAGGCACTTCTCTAAAATGTAGTCTTTGATCCTGTGTGTACATTTGCGAACATTAATCGTAGGCTTTTATATGTTTCTTTTGGAGAAAGGCTTCTTCCTGGCAGAGTGGCCTTTGTCAGCCCATGTTGATACAGCACTCGTTTCACTGTGGATAATGACACAATCTTACCAGCTTCCGCCAGCATCTTCACGAAAAAATGTTTCTTTTGTTCTTGGGTTGATATGCACATGTCGGACCAAAGCATGTTCATCTCTGAGACACAGAACCCGTCCAGCCATCTTTAGCGGCATGATGGCCGGACATTCCCATCTTGTTTGTACTTGCGTATAATTGTTTTTACAGATCAACAGGTCACCTTCGGGTATCTGAAAATTGTACCCAAGGATGAACCAGACTTCTGCAAGCCCACAAATCTCTTCCTGATATCTTGGCTGATTTCTTTAGACTTTCCCATGCTGTTGCATACAGAAGCAGTGTTTTTCTGGTTTGATTTAAAATACATCCACAGGCTTGTCTCTTATTAACTCAGATGTTGCCAATAAACCTATATGAAGTTTCCAAAGACATGACATCATCACATGGGCTGTCCAAAATTGTTTAAATGCATAGTAATCCTAGTGTATGAAAACTATTGACTTTGCAGGAAGTAATAAAAATGCCTTAAAAATTCCTCTCCTCATTCTGAGGCATTCGTAGCAAATATAAGAATAATTTTGGTTTCCTAATTGACCTTAAACAGATAGATCGTTATTCTCATATTCATTTGCACGAATAGTGAGAAAACCATGCAGATGGGGGCGGTTTTATATAGTGTATGTAAACTTTTGGTTTCAACTGTATATAAATACACACATTCAGTATTGCTATAATCATACTGACTTGCGGAATACAGTTAAGGTGTCATTTATACCACACGGTGAACGCTGTAAAAAGGAAGCCAAAGAATTGTGGGCCACAAAGTGATGCAATTGTGGACCATAAAATGGTGTACAAAAGTTAGTTAGGCTGTGCACATCTAAAATATATTTTGAAAAACGTAAGCATAGGTGCACACTGAAAAGGCAATAGCATACATCTAATACAAAAATCAGTGGCACACTAAAAACTAAGTGAAACTCAGGTATATAGGAATATGGAATGCATACTGCTAAGGAAATAAAAACCAGGGGGGGGGGGGGGGGGGGGGGGGGGGCGGGGGGGGGGGGGGGGGGGGGGGGGTGGGGGGGGGGGGGGGGGGGGGGGGCGGGGGGGGGACTCTAGTTTACAGTTTTTGATCAGAGATTGTCTTAAGCTCACTCCCAATAGCGTGCAAGGGATCCCAGAAACAGGTGAGTCCCCTAACCACAACATGTTTACCTTCACTAGTAGCCTATTCAAGACCCAACTTCGCAGGGGAGTGACAGGAACTGCAATTGAATTATCCTGCACTGGTTGAAAAAAGCGCAGAGTGCAGCAAGCCAATGACAGATTGCCATGTCTCAATAGACTACAAAACTTAAAAAGGCTGTGCACATCTAAAATATACTCTGAAAACGTAAGCATGGGTTGCACACTGACAAGGCAATAGCATACGTTAATACAAAAATCAGTGGCACACTAAAAAACTAAGTGAAACATCAAGGTATATTAGGAATATTGGAAATGCATTACTCCCTAAGGAAAATATGAAAAACCTGGGTGAGCTTAAACAATCTTTGAACCAAAACTGTAAACTAAGAGTCCCAGGTTTTTCATATTTTCCTTAGCAGTAATGCATTTCCAATATTCCTATATACCTTGATGCTTCACTTAGTTTTTAGTGTGCCACTGATTTTTGTATTACATAAAATGGTGTACCACCCAGTAAATGTGGTAATAAAACAAAACCCAAAAAATGAAAACTCCAAAAAAATTTTGGATCACAAAATGATGTCATAAAAAAATGACAGTTTGTCATGTAACAAACAAACTCTTATACTGACACTTTGAAAAATTGAAACCTTATGGCTCTCAGGAGACAGGGATGAAAAAACAAAAAAATATTACTGCATCAGAATGGCGAAAACTAGTTGTGATGTGACGAGGTTCATCGTGCCATTGAAAAAATGCTTTATCTATGAGGTACAAGTCTTCTAAAATTTTCAATCCCATCCAGTGCATCTCACATTGATACCTATGCAAAGTGTTGTAGCAAGACCCCATGCCCTACTCTACTCTACTTCTTCACAAGACAAGCCATAGATTTTTTTTTTTTTCTAGAGAACAGACATGAATTTTTAGGATGGGGCCAGAGACTGAGGAGAGAGCTGTAGGAAAGGAAGGGGGAGGAAGGGAGGCAGGGGTGTTAACAGCTACTGTCTCTTCCCTCTGTGCAGGTTAAATGCATGAATGCTCCAGCAGCGTGGTCTTGGAGCCTAGACAACCAGAATGATTCCTTAATAGGTTACAGATAAGACCTTTTGATTATTACCTGGATTGACAGCCAAAGAATGGGAGGGGAGCATTTGGCTCCAGTCTAGCCAGTCGAGCAGAAAAGACCCCTGGCTCTCAGGATAACCTGGGTCAAATGATTTGGCGCCTTGAGTGTATGAAAGCCATTTTACAGACGTTGAGAGAAGGAAAAGGAGGAGGGAGAAAGCTGGAAAATAAGTAACCTAACTTTTCCCACTGTATTCCTGCCTTTTATTTCATCTTTCACCCCTGGATTCTGTGATAGAACAATTAATCATTTATCAATGACTGCAGGCATAAAGAAACAGGAATGAATAACAGAACAAATACAGCTCTGGACTATCATACAAAATGTACAATAAACAATACCGTGAGGGTATATTAATAGTGTAGCATACTGTTGGCTGCAGCACCGCTGTCTAAGAATAACCAACAGACATTATAATTAGTGTTGATCGAATTGTTCTAGAAAACATTCATAATGACATCATCACCAACATAAAATGTCATAATAATTAGACAACATGACTAGAAATGACATGACTAGATAAAACATTGAGTGACATAAATAGATAATACATTTAGGGCGACATGCATGAAATTTGGCGTGGTAATAATAGTATAGTATAATAATGATATAGAATGTGCCTGATTTATGAACCCGGTCTAGAGCGGGTCAAAAATCAGGTGCATTCTAACGCTCGGGTGACATTTCTGGCTCAGGTAAACCACTTTCAAAGTGTTCTACATGCCGTAGGGAAGTTATAAATATGTAGCTTCACAACAGTTCTAGTGCGCCCCTACTTCCGCACGCCCCCGATATTGGACGCATTACAAAGTGCCACAGGTGCTATGTATTGCGCCCCAGAGTGGCATGCAGGAGATTTGAACATGTATGAACGGGGCTGCGCCTGATATCGGGCTGAAAAGACGCCCTTAATGACATCATAACTATACAATATACAATCTACCTTGTGATGAGCAAATAGGTAAAGTTTTATTATTTTGAATTTTATTCATTAACATAAATAAATAAATCAGAACTATACAAACTACATTGTGAAGAGCCATTAGGTAAAGTTACATTGTGCCAAGGGAAAATTCAGATTATCATAGGCAAAACCATTTCTTATACCTGAGGCTATGGTCAATACAAAACTGCATGTAATGTTTAGCAATGTATTGCGGCACATTTAATAATGGGACCACAAATTGGACATGATCCATCTGTATCCAAATATCCACACTTTCTAGACATTTGGTCACTGGTCACACACTGCAGTGTAATTCAATTATCATGTGTTTGTAACCTGTCTGCTATTTGGCTTTGTTTTCTTTTTTATAGCCGAATCACAAATCTAAAATAAGTCACAAGACCGGAAGTTGTCAACAAAATGCATAAATATTTTAGTCGGCTGATTCACCTGAGACTTCATGTTGTGATAGCAAAGTCACATGTTGTCCTATCCTAAGTGCCATGTCCTCATCAAGTCATAAAAAACGACCGTATTTTTCAGACTATAAGACGCACCAGACTATAAGACGCACCTAGGTTTTAGAGGGGAAAAATAGGGGGAAAAAATGTAAGCAAAAAGTGCAGAATGAAGTGTAGTTTTTATTGCCACTATTTTGGGATAGATGAGACTTTTTGATAACTTTTTATTCCAATTTTGTTGGGGATAGTAAATGACCAAAAAAACATAATTTTGGTGTTTGGAATTCTTTTCTTTTACAGTGTTCAGCATGTGGGATAAATGATGTTATACTTTAATAGATTGGACTTTTACGGATGTGGTGATACCAAATGTGTGTAACTTTTATATTTGTAGAACGGCAAAAAGGTGGTTAATTTAAACTTTATTTTTTTTTTACTTTAATACTTAGTCTCCTAGGGTATTTGACCACTAGGGGCACACGTGCTTGTCCTATATACAGCAGTACTGTTGTACTGCTGGCCATAGGATTTTCATTCAGTACCTATTATACTCTGCCTTAGGCTGGGTGTCAGAGGTGCACACCGGCAGTGCAGAAACCCTGCATGAGCTTGACCTGCTGCCATTGTAACCGATTGTCCCCATGCAATTACATTGCAAGGTGGTGACTGGGCACAGCACCGCTCCTCATTCAGCAGGCAGTGACGGAGGAGTTGAGAGCAGGGATGGATACGGCTCCATCCCTGCTGCTATCCACGGCCGCCACCCGCACATTACTGCCACCCGCATCTCTCTGCTGCCGCCCGCAGCCACCCCTCACCCCCACCTCTCTGTTGCCGCCCATCTGCACCTCTCTGCCGCCGTCCGCAACAAGCTGTCTCTTGCCGGCAGTAAGCTGGAGAAAAGCGATGCTGCGGGAAGCCGTCGGCTGGGTTTAACCCTTTAAATCCCGCTGCCGCCTTCCCGCAGCATCGCCTCCGGCTGGAGTATATTCGGACTATAAGACGCACCCCTGTTTTCTCCCCAAATTTGGGGGGGGGGGGGGGTGAGTGCGTCTTATAGTCCGAAAAATACGGTATTATCTGCCAAACTGAGAGAAGCTTGTTGATAAAAGTAACAATCGTATTTCATGCGCGGGGCGATAAGTGACATGTCTATGGGGCCGGTGGGATGCCGGCCCCCTGCACCATGGGAGTATGCACTGATCAGCGCGAGCTTCTGAAACACACGATGTATTGTGACACGTACTGTAAGGGTCATCGATGCAGCTGGGGGGTATCTGGCGGGGCTTGTGCCCCTAATGATAGCTGCTAACAAGCCTCTTTTCCTTGGTCAGGACATTTAGCTACTTGGATAAGGCAGCAAGCTTAATCTTTGCCCCGGGTGAGAGCCTAGTTATGACCCTGTTGAGAGTTATGATTACCTGGCAACCAGTCTTCAGGAATTCCTAATGGTTATGTTTTGCATCCTGTAAACAATATGAAAAATGAAGTTTTAAGCCTTAGAAGCTTCTGAAAACATGGATTTTTTTGGAGCACACAACATCGGAGCTTGTTAAACAGAGCCCTGAAACTGATTATGTCCCAAGAACCACAGCGCCAAGCAATGTGCTAGAAAATGGTTTCAAAGGGTGGCAAGCGCCAAGATGTATTAAATAATATAAATTTAATCATAAATTTCAAAGTATATGAAGCCAAGTCTCACTCTATACAATGCAGAGAATATTAATTCCTAGAGTAATCTTGTTCTCTAGACTTGTAAGACACAAACACTGGATTCATAGTTTCTGCCAACTGAGGTTTATGAGCCATCTTGGGTCTTGCCAATAACAAACAAATAAGACTTCTATTTTTTGGGATATTCTGTGCTATATTTCTCTCAACCAACATTTTCGCAATGCTACTGATTTGTGAGACCTGAGGAGAATAAAATAGGCTTAACAGTTCCTGGGCAGGAGACATGATATGAGATCATGACTTTTTTGATTGGTTATATGGGAAAGGTAGACATTTGTTATAGAGACATGCCAACTGAGGCGTCATTGGGGTCAAAGCACTGAGAACCTGCCAGATTGCTATAACTATGGTACTGTGGCACCATGTGGTCCTTCATTCTAGTGCCTGTTGCAGGTCTTAGTATCTGGACCACCAATTGTACTACTGCAGATAAAATCTGAGCACCATCAGTGCACCAATTTACGTGCCTGTATGCAAGGCCATATGCACTAATACAACAAACTATGTCGAAATAGTCTATATCAGTTTAACTGATGTGTACAAAAATCAACTGGGTGCACAATTACTGCATCTCTCCCCTGGTATTTGTGAGCAGTATGAGTTATTTCACTATGTGACCCTATGGGTTATTGCCACAATACTTCTTTTCTGTAATTTAATATAAAGGGGTTTTACCATCTAGCTGTTTTCACTCTTTACAGCTTCTTCAGGCCCAACTTCCTGTGCAGGTTGAGGTACATTTACAGTATTGAGTGACACTTCAGCTCTGCTCCTTTCCTAGCTGTGTGTGTTACAGGGACATTTGTAATAGAGAGGTTGTGAAAAACAATGACACTGTCCAAGCAGAATGTCTGGCTATAAATGTGATCTAGCAGAGCTATATTTGTTATAAAATGGAGACACACTGCCAAAACACATTGTTACTGCTGAGCGACTACATTTTTTATGTAAAAACACAGGTATATGATATGCAGACCTGACAGGAGGGCACACGGCTTCTCTATGGTCTAAAGGGTTAAGGTTATTCTCAGTAGAAAGATAATAGAGACTGAAAAGCTCTGTCTTGCTGATAAGACACAGCAGGGAGTGATGTCCCCATCCCGAGCACAGCTAGAGCAGAGAGAGGTAGTCAGTAACCTAGACAAGCTTGTTTTAACAAGAACTGCCTCTATCTCTGAAATGAAGCAAAATTGGCCCAGCAATGTATTTGGTGTTAGTCTTTATTTACCTTTGCCTACATGTTTGAAGCTAAATAAATGAGCCGAGAATATCTCAATTTAGGCTTAAAATGGTAAGATGCCCACAATTATTGGCGAGCTGTTGGCCAAAATCAGATACCAGGTAACTTCGGCAACAATTTATGTCCAATAGGAACAAAGGATCAGCCATGCTGAAATCCAACATGCTATGCTGACACCACACACAATAAATTGTTGGCCAGTGTGGCAAAATTGATGGGTTTGGCTTACTTTTATCTACAGTATATGATCAACTTTGGACTTTTGTCAGCAAACCTCACCATTTTTAACTAGCTGTCCCACCAATGCTTTGACTTCACGTGCCGACAGACCTGCCAACCTTATGATCTTAAAAAACCCTTATTTTATTATTGTTTATTATTGTTTATTTTAGAGCGCCATTGATTCCAGGGCGCTGTACATTCAGGAGGGTTACATACATAACAAATGTGAACAAAAACAATGGTGACCCAAAAAAATGAACTAGTAATGATACAGAGAGGAAAGAGGGCCTGCCCGTGAGGGCTTACAATCTAGAAGGGAGGAGGGGAGAACAGAGGTGTGGGGGGGACATGTTTGTGGGGGGTGTACTGGGGGTGGGGTTAGTGTAGGTTATTGGCTATCTTGAAAAGATGGGTTTTCAGGTTGCTTTTGAACTCGTGAAAGTTGGGGAGAGTCTGTTTTTTTGTGTTAAGGAGTTCCAGAGAATGGGGGAAGCACGAGTGAAGTCTTGGAGACGGTTGTGTGAGGAGCTGATGAGAGGGGAGCAGAGGAGAAGGACCTATGAGGAGCGGAGATTGTGTGATGTTAGGTATCTGGAGATTAGGGCAGAGATGTATGGAGGGGAGAGGTCATGGAGAGCCTTGTAGGTCAAGGTTTGTAACTTGAACTGGATTCGCGGGGCAATGGGAAGCCAGTGCAGGGACTGACAGTGGGGAGAGGCAGAGGAGTAGCGGGGAGAGAGGTGGATAAGACGGGCAGCAGAGTTGAGGATGGTTTGAAGGGGAGCAGTTGTCCTTTATGTATGTTGCATTCCACGCTCTGCTCCTAGCTTGCGAGTGCTTTTGCAGTGGTGCTCAGCATCCTTGTAATATCCTCCCAAACTCCTTTAGATGTGACTGGAAGAAGGCTAACAATTGTTGAAACATCTGTCTGTCTGGATTCTCATAAAAGCCGTATGTACTCCATTCAATATATCGGAGAGCTATATTTTCTTCTCATGTGAATTTGTCAATCAACAAACTTTGCATTTATTGCTTCAGCTGAGCAGTGCTGTGGATTTTCTATGCTCTATATGTTATGGGATTATAAACCATTTTACTGAGCACCCGATAATATCCTTCCTGGAAAGATGTGCTGTTCCTGAATTAACCTTTGTGTATGACTAACCTAAACTACAATAATGGACGGATCTAATCAGGAAAGGTGGCTGCCACGTCATGGCTTACAGATTTTCTATTGCCAATATGTCA
The DNA here is from genome assembly GCA_025379985.1 of Phyllomedusa bahiana. Classification (NCBI taxonomy): domain Eukaryota; kingdom Metazoa; phylum Chordata; class Amphibia; order Anura; family Hylidae; genus Phyllomedusa; species Phyllomedusa bahiana. Next base: position 8,327 of record JAODAL010009775.1, on the reverse strand, counting down.
ATACATTTCTTAAGACAATCTCTTTAATCTCCTTTTGTTACTAAAACATTTAACTCAACATTTTTAGTTCTTCCACCAAACTTTGGCTATAAGTAACTTTATCCAGTAGTTTTTCCTTGTGTATGACCAACTTAAATTACTTATAATGGCAAGATCTAACCAGGAAAAAGCTGCCACATTATGGCTTGCAGATTTTCAGTAGCCCCTGTATCCATTTATTTCTTAAAGGGAATGTGTCATCAAAAATGACATATTGTTTAACTCGCGTGTTTATGTTAAACACTTTTTTTTTAGAATTTTTGATATTTTTTTTAATTTTCCTTAGCACTTTTAATGTTTTTAAATAATTCTTAAAGGGGTTGTCTCACTACATTGATTTTTTCTTGTTTTCATTTTGAATTTAGGGGCGTGTTTCCTGGCTTCTATTAGGCTGCAGTAAAAGCCAGGTCTGTAGCTATAGCAACCAGCGCCGGCAGCCTATCATGAAAGAGTAAACAGGTCTGTAGCTATAATGACCTGAGGAGCTGATGCAGCCCTTACAAGAGGGGATACTTAGGAATAAGTAGGACACTGTTAATGGACATATATTGCAAAGTTACTTGTTTTTGCAAGATCTTTAACATAAAAAGCAATCCTTGTAGTGAGACAACTCCTTTAAGTCCTGCAGTTTTCACTTTGGCCACTAGGCCTAATAATAGTCTGACACTTCCTGTTCTGTAGAGAAAGATTTTCAGCAGTCTCCTCATTATCAGTACAAGCAGGATTAAACTGAAAGGTGACATCAATGTGTATAGATAACACAGGATCCACCAATCACCATAGGAGATAGTCACAGCTCTTCCTCTCCACCTCCCAGGACACAAAACATGCCTAGAAAACTCTCCTATAGAAGTCAATGGGACTGATTCTCTTCACAGGCTTTTATATCCATGTAGATGCTGTAAAACGTCTCTCTAAATGCTGTTATACAGATATACAGATGACCGAAGTGAGAAATCTACGATCAGAAAACAGCTAGGAAGAAAATAATATATATCAGTGTCTTAATGTCTTAGTGTTTTAATAAGTAAAACAAAATGGCGACAGATTCCCTTTAAGATAATCTCCTTAATATCTTTTTGTTTGTAAAACATTTATAATTAATATGTTAGTTTGGACCTTTAAAGGGAACGTTTGCATTTTATCACCATTTAGATTTAAAGGGATTTTGCCACGAAGTAAAATTGACGTGGGAAGTTTGTAAATTAAATAATAAACAGTTTCACCATTCAACAGCATTAAAAATTCTGCACCGTTTTTGTTTTAGCTGCTCCTTTAGTGATCCATTGTTTACAGCTCATCTCCAGAGGATCCGACCAGGGCTGAGAGGTTCTCACTCCTGGTCAGACATGCCCAGACATCACCTCTCCTCTCAGGCAGCTACTGAGTGTTCAAACCCCAGGTGCTGTCACTCTACTCCTGTCCTCTGTGCTCCTAAGTAATTAGTCAAACAGTGCAAATAAATAAAAAAGAAACCTCAATGAGGTCTGTGCATTGATGAAGAGAAAAAAACAAAACAAAACACAGGTTATGTTCCTGCAGGGATTTAAATCTAGGACCCTTGTGCTGTAAAGCAAAAAATGTTACCTCTCAGCTACTCACAATTCTATCCATAAACAGACCTTTCTTTGACTAGAGAGAGGAAAGGCCTGGTGATCTTATCCTGCTGGGTCACATGATATGCAATTCAGACAAATCACACACGCCCCCTTCTGAGCACACAGAGCTGAAGAGCTGGATACAGGAGTTTTGAAATGAGATTGTGGCAAAACCCCTTTAACATTCTGACCTTATTTATTTCTTAGCTATATAGCAGTCAGCGCCATGTTTTGTGGCGAAAAAAGCATCAAATCTCAAGCATTGACATTTAACATTAAAAATGTGCACAAACCGCAGTAGGGAATGAAAGAACTTACGGCATACTGTTTAAAGCCTAGGAGATGTATTTTAATTTATTTTTTTCCTTTTCTCCTCCTCGCTTTCCAAGAGTCATAATGTCTTTATTTCTCTGTTGACATAAGCATATGGGATTTGTTATTGCAGGTCAAATTGTATTTTTATTGGTACCATTAAATTTTAGTATACAATGTACTAAGAAACTTAAAAAGAAAAAAATTGTGGTTTTTATGAAAAAACATTTTTGGTGGCTTTATTTTTTACGGTGAAAACGACATGTTACATTAGTACTTTTAGTAGGATATTATATTTATTTAGCTTTTGTTCTATTTTACTGCTTAAAAAATTAATTTGCTGCATCATATGTTGACACATATAACTTTGTTTTAATCATCAATGGAACAGTGTAACATCATGTTTATAGTCTCACTTCAAAGTATTCATTGGGATACCTTGAAAAATGCATTTGCTTTCCAAAGACCCAGTGGGTCAAAAGCAAATTGAGGATTTGTTACATCCAATAGAGGTCGCTTGAGCTTCTCAGCTCCTTTCCCATAATGCCTGATATGCAGATGCTTCGTGGAGTGCAAAATTTCGAATTTCGAATCTCGAATCTCCACACGCCTATACATCGCTCTCCCTAAGGAGTGATCTACATTGAGAGTAGGCTCTGAGTGATTGTGGGAGCTCCTTCCCTCTATCTAACCCCTCAGGAACAACTGCCAGTATCGGAGTGATGTAAAATTTTGGCCACTTCTAGTGGATATCAGCTGTGTAATACAGCCAACACATACCACAAATAGAGGACACTCAGTTCCTAAGCTTGTGCATTATTTATTCATTGCACATCCACCATGCATGTACCTGGATGTTTCTAAGGGATTAAACACTGAATCCCATAATTGAACAGTAGGTAAAAAACAAACTCCTAAGCTGTTAATATTTGGTCTTATGTATGAATACTGAACTGTCTAGCATTAAGACCATCTTTGTTGCCCATAGCAACCAATTCGAGCTCAGTTTTTTATTTTTCCAGAGCACTACTGGATATGAAATGAAAGCTGAGCTCTGATTGGTCGCTATGAGCTCTGATTGGTTGCTATGAGCAACATAGACAGTCTTACTGCTAGACAGTTTTCATACATTAGGCTCTCTGTGTATAATGGACGTTTGGAACTTTGTCCCAGAAAACGGACGTCCAGCACAGAATTTTGGACCTAAAAACAACACGATAATAAAAGATGGATATTTACTTTAAAAAAACACTGTTAATAAATGGGTGCCTTGTGTAAGGGACGCCTTAATCTCGCTCTGACTTGCCCTGCCTAGGCGGAGTACCCGCCCGAGAAGGGCAACGCCGCACGCAAACCTCATTCTAAAATATACCCTAGCAAACAGATGACAAACAAACAGAAGATAAATAGAAGAAAAATGGGGAAAAAATGCAAACAGGACAACAAATAGAGAAGTCAGACGACCCGAGGTCAAACCAGGAATATGCGCAGTACCCCAGGGACAAGACGAGAAAGTAACCAGTAAATCCAGAGGACCAGCGAGACAAGACAGCATAGCAAAAACAAACAGCTAAGACACAAGGAGCACTCACCAGAAGGGACAGGCTGACGAGAAGGGGTTTAAATATGCCGCCCCATTCAGGGATTGGCTCAAGTGTTTAACCCCTTAAGCCGCACGCCTGAAAAGTAGTTAATGACCAGAATTTTTTTTTTAGTTTTTGCCTCCCTGTGTTTCAACATTTGTAACTTTTTTATTTTTTCAATGACGCAGTTGTATGAGGTCTCGTTTTATTCGAGACAAGTTGTACTTTATGGGGGAATAGTTTAAGTTCACTTATAAATAATTGCAGAATTTTTTTTAAATTTTTTTTAAATAATTTTTTGTTTTTTTTACAATTTTTTTTACACCATTCCCATTTCACACTTAGTAACTTGTTAGATTAATTCTACAGGTTATTACAGTTGTGTGGATACCTAATATGTGTAGGTTTTTTTGTGTGTGTAATGTATGCACAATTATTTTTTTTAAATATTTATATATTTTTTTTTTACACTTTTTATGTTATTTTACTTTTTTTTTAAATCCCATAAAGGGATAACTTGTTTTACTTTTTTTTTTTTACACTTGGTAATGTATTAGCATATTCATATATGCTAATACATTCTAATCTGTGTCAGTCTGACACAGGCAGTGATCAGGACAGCACACGGTGTGCCCTGATCGCTGGCTTCTTACACAGACAGCCGTGGTGCTACTCTAGGTCCCAGGGCTGACACTGCAGCCGTTCCCCGGGCTCTGTCCAGTCACTGGGTGTTCCGATCACCCGACAGAGCAGGGAAACCTTTTGATTGCGCTGCGGTGACGATCCGCGGCAATCAAAGGGTTAAAGCACCAGGGAGCGGAGGTTCCCCCGCCCCCGGTGTTTGCAGGAGCTGCACTGGGATCAGGGCTGTGTAGTACAACCCCGATCTCAGCGGTGCTGTGGCACCCGGAGCCGCAAACTCCGATGTCTGCAGCGACGGCAAAAGACGTCGCTACAGACGAACGATCTGAAATGCCCGACATCAAAAGACGGTGGGCGGTCGTTAAGGAGTTAAGCACCAGACACACCCCGGCTGGGGCTGCAACAAAATCTTTAAAGGGCCAGTAGCGCAGTCCTGACACCTTGCTTTTACTGTTTAATTACATTTGACAAGCCCTATGAGATCTCTTGTTAGGGAATAGATGTCATTTGAGAGGGAGAGGAATACAAGATAAAGCAGGGAAATTGTAAGTGAAAGAGAGACATTTTTAAAATCCCACTGGGATGATAGATCAAGTCTTTTTACAGCTTGCGGGCCTGTGGAACAGTGCAATGTAATCGTATGACTAATTAGTGGGGCCTTACTACCTACCAGGATTGCATAATGTTCCCGTTTACATAGCTGTTAAAGGTATCACATTTAATCCCTTTTGTTATTTTTCCAATACAAAATTGTTTTACCGTCCAACCTACACGACTATAACTGGGTAATATTATCACCAGCTCATTACTGCTTCATCTCTGCACTATTTTATTATAAGCAGAGAAAAACATATGCGTGTGTGGCAAGAGTTCTTGTTAAAATACAGCCAGTGTCTTGCAAAGAGGGAATAATTAGACCCCCCTCAGATTGATATAGCAGCCACTGCGCATGTAATGTCTCTGTTTTGGTGCTATCCTAATTTCAGTTTTGTCATTCACTGCCCTGAGAGTCTCCGCTTTCCTGGCAGAAGGCCAAAGCTGTCATTCAGCCACAGACAGTCTCCCTGTCAGCGTACTCTCCGAAGAGCCGTCACAACACTGTCAGACCTGGCGCCTGGAGAGTACTGAGAGGATGCAGTAGACAAGGCTTAGTCAGTCTGGCTCTGCAAGGGTGCACAGACTCACACAGGGGATATTAAAGTGACTAGCATACTTGGACGACTGGACTTATTCTCGGCTCTGTGGATGTGTTTGTTTGTCAAAATTTAAACTTAACTATATAAAAAAAGAAAAAAAAATTAACCCCCTCAGCTGGACATTTTTGCATTTTGCAGAGATGGGTAAACTAAAACTACTGTATATGTACATGTGTAATTTATAGCAATATAATTCTCTGCTTAAAGGGGTTGTATCACTTTCATTAAATGGTCTTCAGAATAAGGGGACAGTGAAAACAAACAACTTTGTAATTGGGGTGTATTTGCAAAGCTGTCTTGTTTTCACAGTCTTCCTTATCTTCGTTTTGTGTAAACACTGTTCCCCAGTGCAGGTCGGATACCACCTCCTTGCATTTCATTGGCTGACGGCTTTGCTAATTTACATTCTGTTCGGCCCCCGGTCGTATTCACGGGAGCGCGCATTCCTGCCTCTCTCACCCAGAATAAGGGTCCGGCAACATTTCACTCTGTACAACTAGCTGCTTTTACAATTAGAAAACAGCAGAATTGTGCCTTGGTGCCTAATGCTCCTGCATAGAAGGGAGACGGATCTGTGCTCTGGAGGAGTTCATAGAAGACTGGATTCAATTGTAACAAACCTCCAGCTGTGACAGGAGAAGAGATCAGTGCTCTGAGTTCATAGAAGGCTGTCTAGACTAAATGCAGGCCTGTGGTATGTAAACAGCTCTTACAAAATAAGACTGCATAGGGAGAGGAACGACACTGTGACATGTGGAGGGGGGGGGATGGTTGAACACACTGACTTGGGAGTGAGCATGAACAGTGAAGGGGGAGGATGATGTCATCCCCCTTCAGTTAAGAAAGGCCCCTGGATTTCAGGAACTGAGAAAATCAAGCTACAAGAGAACAGCCTAACTGATGAAGCGATACATCCCCTTTGACTGTAGGCCTTCCCTGTGTAAGAATGTGGAGAGAGCTGTCAATCACCGGATATGACTGCCCATTGGACTCCTGAAAACACAATCAATGAGCAAAGAATAAAATGCAATCTGCTCAGTTCCTCCTTCTCTATAACATGATGATGGTAGATCAGACTCCATGTTGAACATGGTAGGTCTAGGTGACAATGAGGGTAACTCATTTTATAAGAAAAGATTTGTGTAGCTTTAAAAAAATTAAGGGGGTTTTTCCAGGACTTACCAAAAAAACTCGTTTTGGCCCCCTGGGGTAAGATTGGAAATAGAAAAAAAAAAGTATAAATCACCCCCCCCCGTTCCATCCCAGTGGTGCCCGGGACAAACCGGGCCACAGTGAATTTTTCCCCGTTCCTGGTTCCTTTTTGTGCAGCCAATACGGCCCGGGCCCCCGGGTTTGGGGGCGGGAGCGTCAGGAGGTTTAGTATACTTTCCTAAATTTTAATCATACCCCCCTTTGGGCCCAAAAAGCTTTTTTTTTTCCCGGAAAAACCCCCTTTAATTTATACAATCCCAAAACTAATTTAAAAATTCCCCCAAAATAAAAAACACAATTTGAAAGAAAAATTATATATTACATATACATGTATATAGATATGTGTGTGTGTGTGTGTGTGTATACAGTTGTGCTCAAAAGTTTGTCAAGAAAAAGGGGGGCTTTAACCCTCTGGAGAAAAAAAAAGAGCCTCACCCAAAAACTACCACAAAAACTTCAAGCTGTAAATGATGGTTTTGAGGGGGGGCAACAAAAATGGTATTAAGAACTGGGGTTTTTAAAATTTTATCCCGGGTATTTTGATGGTTTTGGTTGTCATTGTTTATTTAAAAAGAGGGAAAACACTGTTTTTGACAATAAATGGGTTCACCCAACCATAAACCCTTTTTGGAGAAAAAGTTTTTGCTTATTTTATAATTTTTTGAAAAAAAGGCCAAGAAAGCAAAAAATTTTTGCCCGGTATGTAAACCTTTTTTTAGCTTTTTTAAATTTTCTTATAAAATATGTTGTTTTTTTTTTTGTAGCTTGCAAATATTGCAGATTTCCCTACTGAATTTTATTTAAAACTTAAAATTTGCATTCAGTCCACAATAAGTGTAATTTTTTTCAGGGGTTTTCTGGGTTACCCGCTAACCCCCCTACTGCAGGGATTTTAATAACATTTATTTTTTTAGAATCTACAGTTAACCCGCCTCGGCATATTTGCACCAAATATGCAGGACGGTGCTAATTTGCTTTTGCAGATTAACCCTTTTTTTGCTTGTTTAAAGCCTTTAAAAACTAAAACAGAAAATTTCCCCTTCATTTTCCCTCCCATTTAGAAGTACCCAAAAGCCCATGTTAACAAAAGGAGATGAATTTTTCAAAGGGCCCAAAGAGAGTAAGGGGAAAAACTACTCATGCAAGTCATAGGGAGAGGTGAAGCAAAACAGAAGATTGCACTATGATTATAGCCCCCATTTTAAAAAGGGGGGGGTTTTCTCAAACCCGGTTCTTTTATTACAAAAGAAGCAGCAGCAAGGGGGACATTAGAGCAATTATAAAAAGCCTAGATGTGAGTTTAGCACTAAGGTGGGGATAGGAAAAACTTAGGGTTGCCCCCCGCACCCGTTTGCAGTGGGTTTTTTAGACCTTTTATGGAAAAAAACCCCGGGGAGCAGGGCCCCACTTTCCCTGGGTTTTTCCGCCGGGGGTAAAGCCCCAAAAAAAAATTGTAGATGTTCATTCTTCCCCTCCATTTTTCGAAAAAGTTTATGAAATCTCAATGTGAAAAAGGGGGGGAGCTTTTCCCCCCCCGGAGAAAAGCCGTTCCCCCCGCGGCCGTGGGGGTGGCACCCAAAACAGGGAAAAAACGCTTGGTTTAAACCCGACCGGGGAAATTTGGTTTCCCTTTTCCGGGGGGTTAGCCCTTTGGGTATGTTTTACCCCGCGGGGGAAATGCTAAAATATTTTTACGTGCAGGGGGGGGCACGGTCGGGGGAAAAGTGGATCCCCTTTTTCCCCCG